>JANSVA010000009.1:3668023-3678753 GCA_025504915.1 Erythroxylum reticulatum | reverse complement strand
TCCATTTCGATCATATCAAGAATTATAATGAAACACATATGAGTTCACCACTCATCAAGATTGTAGTCCATAATAAACAAATGCTAAAATGTATGATTGAAGACTAAGGTAACGACCTAATTTATTCTTGAAAACATACTTGATTCCAGATTCATTTAATAGTATCATTATCGATAGTCAACTAATGTCATGATATGAAACTCATCATTCCCTTCAAGTAAACTCCTTTACTTATATGGAGATAAATCGCAACACTACACTCTAAACTATAATCAAACGACTAACTTGATTATTCAACTATGAATCCATTATTTAAGATCCTTATAATATACATGTTTCCCATGCATCTCTATGTATATGTATATTACTTACAAAAGAATCTCAATAACTTATAACTAGATATATAATGCTCATAAAAACCAAACTCTTTAGTTTTATTAATAATAAATATTTTCATTACAAAACTGTTACTGAAGAAGATTAAGTTACATGAAAATACACTTGCTTTCCAGGGCACTATATTTACATAACTCTAATAGTCATGCCCATAACAATTGATGTGACATACCTCTCACAGCACAAAATTATTGTTCATTCTTTTTAGTGCTTTCTTGTCTCATGTTTATTATAATTGTTCTTCTTCTTGGTCTATAAAGACAAGTGAGTGTGAACCTTTAAAAAACAACCCAAATATAATGCTTTCGACTCACTTTAGCTCATTTGCTTTTGAATTATACCTAAAACCAAATATAAACTAAATTGAGTATCTTAAGCATTTTCATATCATTAATCACTAAGTGTTATGGATTAAATGTATAATCAATTAAGCACATATCAATTTCTCCCACACTTAGCTTTTGAATGTCCTCAAGAAAAACATTTTAATTAAAGTCACAGACCTAAAAAATTTACTCATTTCCCATATTTTCCAAGACTATATAGTCATAAGAAAAGATGAATGACTTTTAAAAAACCATAGCAAGAATTAACATTCTAAGATTCTACTCATAATTAATCAATAATCATCACCTTTAGAAACTGAGCAATCTAGAGTAGACTTGTTTTGCCCAAAATAAGTTATAAAAAATACCTAGGCTATCCTACTCATAAGTATACAAGGTAGTTATAGTTGATTACCCAAGTTTGTTTACCACAAAGGTGAAATTGGTCAACTCAAATTAACCTTGAACAAAAATAAAAACAAATGCAATCCTAAACATTCTATCCTTATTTGCTGAGTGAAGGATTTAAAGAAAATCACAAAATTAAACTAGGAAGTAAATTGATTAAATCGGAAGAAAAAAGAATAGATTAATCAAAGTGGGAAACTCTTAAGAATTAATTTCACTAATTTAATCTCCTAAGCATGACTAAGGGAAAATTCAATAGTCTTACTAAAATTACCTATTGGGTTCTAAAATCAATTCAAATAACAAACTAATCTAACTTTTGTATTCGACAAGTTTATCGTCCAAATTAATTGTTAAACCCAACTAATAATTACCACTTAAGTTAACATATTTCTAATTCTCAACCTAAGCGTCTATAGCTCCTTTTTCCATATTAATCTTCTCTCAATCCTTCATTTAATACTAAAATGATGAAAGTTTGATCATAATTTTACATCCATTCAGTTCAAAAACTATGCCAAACATAAGACAACACATTCCCTCAATCATGCACATTTGACTAAAATAGCTACATTAATTCTTAAGAAGAGATCATCCCATCATAGAAATAACAAGATTCATCATCTTCATATTCTTCAATCCCATCTTTATCAGTATAAGAGAAGTATTAAAGTCGCAAACCAATTAAATAACCATATGAACTATCAAAAAGCTAACAAAGTATGAGTCTATTAACTATAGAAGAGTAAGTTCAATGAAAAAAAAGGAAATAATAAATAGAATGAGCAAACAAATGCTTGGATGAGAGAGTTAGTGTGAGCTCCTACCACTCTCAAGCTCTCTGCATTGGCTCTTGCCTTCTACTCCTGCTTGGTTCTCACCAAATGATCAGATGCTCAATATGTTTCCAGCTCTCTGGTATTCTTCTTCTTCACCTCACCCGACTGGTCTCTGCTTCTCTTCTTTGCCTTTTTCTCTATCTGCTTTGGTCCC
Source organism: Erythroxylum reticulatum (assembly GCA_025504915.1). Taxonomy (NCBI): domain Eukaryota; kingdom Viridiplantae; phylum Streptophyta; class Magnoliopsida; order Malpighiales; family Erythroxylaceae; genus Erythroxylum; species Erythroxylum reticulatum. The sequence continues at coordinate 3,676,630 of JANSVA010000009.1, read as the reverse complement.
CAAATGAGTTTGTAGGGTTTATACGTAGAAAGTGTGTTAGAATGTGAGAATGTACCACCACCCTCCTCTCTTCTTTCTATTTGTAGTCTCATTTTAGGTCTAGGTTTTCGAGCCTTCAATCTACAAATGCCAGGTAATAAGTAGACGAATTAGAGGAAAGACATGTCATGGGGGTTGACTTTGTTTGTCACCCTCATGAGGTCTGGTCACAGTAGTGACAAGTTAAGTAACCATCATCTGTGACTAACTTGTCACTGTGGTGACAAGTTAAGTCACCATCGTGGCTAACTTGTTTAGTCACCACCTTTCTTTATTTTTTTCTTTCCATGCAAAATGAACGTGAACTTTCATTTTTCATACAAAATTCGCAAAATAATCCAATTAACATACATGCAATATTCACACCATTTTCATTCAATTCATCTCTCATTTGGATCAAAAGACAAGAATTTCTAACCAAATCAAGATATGAAGGCAAGCAAATTCAATAAAAATTAGACACAACAATTCCCCCACACTTAAACTATGTTTGTCCTCAAGCAAGATAAAGAATACTAGACTATACAAGAACAAACAATGAAAACAACGATCTTCCCGATTAATAGTCAAAGATATCAACGATCATTTCTACAAACAGGACCTGAGAACTTGAAACTCATAATACTCCATGAACAAGCTGCTCTTCCCATATTTAGCCAAAATCAGCAAGTACTTTAATTCAAAGAACCATCAATAAGTTTGATAGGCACTCACTCCACTCTCCATCCTCTCAAGCATTTAAATGTAGGATATATTCACTTATAATTTATTTCATGTAAGGCGTCTACCATAGGCTTGTTACTAATTCAATCTCCACTACTCATATCAAACACAAATATCAATCTAAAGGTCTTTATTTTTGTTATAATGGGGCCAGGCTAAGGGTAGGAAAAGGAAAATTACAGTTTAAAACCAACAGAACATATAGAGCATTTAAAGTAATACAAACAATGAAGCATAAAACACTCATTTCTTTTCTTTCAAGTTAACAAGATTAGCACTCCCCTTTTTATGTCTCTCATCTTCTTTTCATTTTCTGCTTATCTTATCTTCCTTTCTTTTCCTTTTCTATTTCTCGTTTTTCTTTTTCTTTTCTTTTTTCTTTCTTTTTTATATTTTTTATTTAGAACAATTTCAACTTTAAAAAGGTAAAATGTAGAGGAGAGATACAAACTGTTACAATCATACTCATTCCTAACTCAAAAAATAACTATATCTTTAACAAATTAAGCTTACTACAAATCTTATGAAAAAATAAGGGTATTGCATTTGTCTATATCATTAATGATTGAATTTTATCCTATCAACCTTTAATACCATGTTAAAAAATTAACAATGTCTTTAACCAGTGAGACGTATAATTTAGTTAGACTTTGTGAACCCCCCTCTTGAAAATTTTTTTTATTCTCTTATAAAATCGAAGAAAGAAAAGTTCGTAAATTCATATCATAAAATAATTGACAAAGGGCATATTTGACAACTCTTAATCTATTGATTTTTATTTATTTTAAGAATATTTTTGTTCATACGGGTTTAGGATAAGTTTTTATATATATATATATATATATAACAATTTGGTTTAATTACCTATTCTTATTAAAACCCATTAATGTAGCAATATTTGGCATACCTTTAATATTTGGAGTCATATAAAAATAATAAGAATAGGTAATTAAACCAAATTTAACAATTTCTTAAATTAACTCATCCTATTATGTATAATTTCTTCAACAATTACTTTTAACTAAAGTTGGATTACCTATTAAAGGAAACACAAGTTCTAGTACATTATTCTCAAACTATCGTACAATATCATTCGCATTATTAATACATTACCTTAAATTATGATGTGGCATCCAAGTGGATGGGACTTCTAACGTGATGTTAGAATAGTATGTTCTTGTCGCATTGTAAGATCCAAAATATTATATGTTGGCGCGGTATGCTTACGCATCACATATAGGACTGTTATGTTATTTTTGGGTTGATGTAACATATCATATATTGTCATAAAGTATTTGATTAGAAAATTATTAACGTAAAGGAATTAGATAAAAAGAGTAGTATAATCATTTGATTAAAAAATTAAATATGGTAAAAGGATCAAAAATATAGTTCTCTATTTTCAGTACTGTAATACCAGCTCTTAAGTCATCCTTAATACCTAAGTGAACGCTGAGATGTTTAATAGTGTACAATCTTATGCTTACTTAATAAAAAGGTTATTTTTAATAATATTAGCTCATAAATATTATGTAAATTAAATTAATTTGAGTAAAAAAGGTTATTAAGGGCTGTATATATATAAAGAATTTTTCCTATGTAATATATACATGGACCTGCTTAGGCAAGTCAAAGAGATAGACCATTTATATCTAGGCTATTAGGCTATCCAACAATGTCATTTCCTTCCTTTCTTTACATCTTGGTCAATTATATTTGTATGGTCTCGTATAAAGCATAGCAACCATCCCGAGCGTGTCTTCCTATTGCTTATTGCCATGTTGTGCATTGTCGGCATCATTAATGCCGAGCTTCTTTGTCACGCATATTATGCTTACGAATTTCATTTTGTGTGCATATACTTGTATCTGTCATTTATAGTGGCTCCTATGGCTTTGACCTAAATGATTCAACCTTTTTCTAGCCATTAAGACGAATCAATGCACTTACTGCAACTTTTCTATGATGTTGACACCATATTGTGCGCTCTCGTGAAAATATTTTGGAATTAATTTGAAAAGAAAGTATATATATATATACACACGTATATAGAAAGATAGATATAGATACATAGCCTAAACGATGTCATTTTGTTGTGCTCAAATTCATTAAACAACGTCGTTTTACACTATGTAAAATGGCATCGTTTAGGCTGTCTAATACAGGTGATTAGTCAACCTCTGTCCCTGGCCCACAGCTTGCGTCGCCTCCTTCCACCACCAAAGTACCAGATGTCGCCTCAACTTTTTTCAAAAAAAGAAATGATATTAATTAATAAAGAGAGTCATACAATCTGGAACACATGGAATATCCTTAGCCACGTAACCTTAGGATGTAACATTTAGAGTAAGAAACAAATAGAACTTTTTTTTTGCAACGGTAACTTTAAACGCCAAATGAGGAGGGGATGTTTAAGCTCCAATTGAGTTGTAGTTTCTTCAACAAAATGAGCTCACAAATTTCAACTGTGATCATATTTATTAAAGTTGCTTTGGCTAAGGATTTGTTGGCAAAGCATCTAAGATTTCATTCTCGCTAGAGCATATAGATGCAAAACTCCTAATATGATAATGTGAATTTGGTGATCTAATTTTGAGAAAGTTTGTTGAGTTGATATTCAAGATGTAATATCTTTAAGAGTAATCCTTAGATTAGTCCATGAACATACAGGAGTGATATAGTCCTAAATAGTTTTGTCGAAAGGACATTCAAAAAGGAGGTGATTCTGTAATTCATCCTGCAATGAGCACATTGGACAAGTTTTATCCATTTGCAAATATAGTATTCTGCCAACGGTGAATAACTTATTTTATATGGCCAACCAAAAAATAAAGGATATTTTTGGAGTTAAAAATAAAGGATATTTTCGGAATTAAAACTTTACTCCTCACCTCAACTGAATTCGCCCATCCTTGCATCGCCTGAAGTCGCCTTGCCTAGCATTGTGTGAAGTTGCTTACCCTCACCAAGTATACAAGTACTTTCAATTGTAAATTAGCGTGGAACTTGTCTAGTGCTGTTGTCCTCGTCAATCCCCTTATCTAGTATAGACTTGATTTTGCGTCTTCTAAATAATAAAAGTAATTTACAAATTTTATATTTTTGGCTTTCAAAGGTTAATTTAATATGTGATATTGATGAGCAGGAAGGAGCTAATTATCTTTTTTAATTTAATTATTCTTTTAGTATGTCTCGTTAAGGTATTAAATTAGTGCAAACATTTTTCAACTTTACCAGATCAGTTGAAGATAGAAATTTGGTTCTTTAAAAAGTTTTTTCTTGTTTGTACTTTGAGCCCCATCTATGTTTTTAAGTTGTGAAAAGATGGGAATGAGAATTTGCATTTTATAACCTAAACTTGGGAATTTAGAGCAGTTACAAGTCCCAGCACTTACAACTCACAATATCTATTACACTGGATGATTCTCTCTTCTTATTTTCAAGTTAGTAGTATGAGCAAGTTGTTAAATAATTTTTATAGTTTGTAATTTATAGAAATATATAGGGTACTAGGGTGGTGATCTTTTAACTGAATGTAAATTGGTTGTAGAGAGGTCACTTGCCTGATGTTTAAGTGTTTCATTTTCACTAGAAAAGTCATGCACTCCTTTCTTATAGTAGTATATTTTCTGCCCCTCATTTGTGGCCCTCATGATGTAGTGAACTTTATAAAAAAAAAACAATATTCATGGGACTATAGCCATTGAGCTTGGAAAATGAAGAGCCTCATCACTTCATCAACTTGGATTTGTGAAACAATAACAACACAGGCTAGTAGATTGTTGACTTATAACTTGATTGTTTGTGTCTACGTGTGCTTGTGCACTTGCTTTAATAATTATTATAGCTTAAAGATTATAAGCATTTTGGCGGAAAGTCAAGATTTGCTTATCACAAATATAAGAAATAAATATGTTCATGCTGTAGCTTAATTAATATGTCATAAAGCAATGTTAATAAATACATGGTGAAATTAGATTAAAAGGTAATAAAATTTTCATATTGGTGAAATTAGATTAAAATGTGATATCATTCACACTAAAGTACTACACGTAACAAATTTTGTTTTCAACCTCATATTGGCAAGTAAGCTCACATCTACATCAATCTGTGTGTTTATAATATCTTTAAGTCAATGTCTAAGTCAAGACAGAAAATCATCAAAGATGATTGGCTATGATGAACACATATATGGTTTATATAAGATCTTTTTATTAGGCATTGATAATATGTCAAATGTTACTATTGATGATGAAGCTTACTTTGATCCATGACATTTTAGGCTTGGAAATCCATTAAGAGAAAATTGCAACAACTAAGCAAAAGAAATGCACATATAAAAATGTTACATCTAGATGCTCATTGTGTGTCATTTAGCTTTCTTTTTTTTTTTCTCACCATCTTTATTATAATGGTATATTCCTATTCTATATGATAAAGCTCAGAGGATTTTGATTTCATATAAGAAACAGTGGTAGAGTGTTAAAGACTCTATGGTTCACATTAACAGCTATAATAAGAAACTTGATTCAATCATGCTTTAAAAATAATATACATCATAATCATCATCATTATAAGAAACTTAATTCAAACATGCTTCAAAATGATGTACATTATGATCATGATTATCATCATCATCATCATTATCATCATCATCATCATTTTGATTGTTAAATATTTATCATGTAAATGTCACGTATAGCTTATATATTCGTATATGTTGATTGTTTCAGATGGATGAGCATATTCTTTCAGTGGATAGCATAACTAAAGAGTATACTAGTATAGACTTTTAATTTGGTACCAAGTGAAGAAACAATTCATATTAAAGGACCAAGTTCATTAAGAAGAAATGTTTGGAATCACTTTAATGAGACTAGATCAATGGTTGGAGTAGAGAAGATTGATTGTAAATATTGTCACAAGATGTTGGTCAAGAGTTTAAAATATGAATCCTCTCATTTAAAGAGACATATGGAGTTGTGAATTAGAAAGAAGATCATATCTAGAGGCTAAACATTTTTTACTCATAACCTAATGAGAGAGAAAAATGAAATGACTTCTACAGCTTATGGTAGCAATTGATCATGGTTTTTGATAACTAATGTGGTTAATGGTGATGAGCATCTACTTTCTATAATTGATAGCAAAATACTTAGGATGTTATTTTCCTCATTCCAACTAACCTTTAAGATCCCAACTCATACTACGTTAAAGATATTTTCAAGATATATAAGGATCAAAAGAAAGAATATCAAAAACATTGTCAAGTATTTAAGGACAGATTGCCATCACATTGGACATATGGATAGTTGATAACCAAAAGAAGGGTTGTATGGCAGTGATGACATACTATATTGACACCAACTAGACTCTACGCAATCAACTACTGAGGTAAATTATATTCTTTAATATTATTATCATTTATTTTTTAATTATGTTCATAATTGATATTTGTTCATATTTTTAAATTGTAGGTTTACTTATATGTTGTACAAGAAAAAGGTTAACAACCTTGTCAATCAAGTGTTTAATGGATTGGAATATCGACACCAAGCCGTCTACCATAACACTCAAAAATTTTACCATAAGTGATGTGATGATGAAGAAGTTGAAGAATAATTTATGAGTTAGCAGCCTATTGGTTGGTGGGAGGTTGTTTCATATGCCATGTTTTGCGAATATTCTTAATTTGATTGTGAATGATGAGTTAGAGATGATAGAGGAAGAAATATAGTCAATCCAGGATAGTGTAGTACATTAGAGTGCAACGCTCAAAAGATTTAAAATTTGAAGAAACTGCAGGATAGCTATACATTTCGTACACAAAGAAGTTGACACTGGATTGTCCTACCGTATGGAATTCAACCTTCAATATATCATAGTCGACAACCTAATATATTGAGTTGTACAATAGTTTGAGATAAAGAGATTCTTAATGTACTTACCCACCTACAGAAGATTAATAAGAGTTGGTTAAAGAACTTTGTGCAAAGTTGGAAATTTTTTATACTACTAGTAATTTGTTCTCAAGAACAAAATATTCAACTTCATATAGTTTCTTTAGCAATATGTGCCAGATTAAGAAAACTATATCTAATTATATATTTTATTCCATTTATGTGAATTGGGTTATGGTAGAATAAATGTCAGAGAAGCTCAATTCTTACTGGTATAGGGTAGGAGATATTGTGACAGTCATTTCTGTATTGGGCATAAGATACAAGATGGAGGGGTTTATTTTTATTATGACACATTGTACGACGTTTGGGCTCTAGAATTGTGTAATGAAATCAACTAAGATTGAACAAAAACTAGGATCGTAGTATTTCAGTTTCAACTTGATGTTTAAGTTCAAGTTTAGGTTCACCTTGTTCTAAGACCAGTGTGAAAACCCTCATTTACAAAATTCATGAAAGAAAAAAGTGCTAGGATTCTTATAGTGTAACAAAGTTGGACAAATATTTGATGGCAGATTGTATGATCGAAGATGAAGGTATGAAGTTTGATGTATTGCTATGGCGAAAGAATCATGAAAATGAAATTCCAATCGTACAAACAATTGCATGAGATCTCTTAGCGATTCCAACATCTACTATTGCTTCAAAGTCTATTATTAGTCCTCATCACGCTCAAGTTCATGCTACTACTGTGAAAGCACTTATGTGTGTATGAAGTTTGTTAGATGATGGGGATCTTGATGATAAACTCTATTATTTATAATATATAAATTTTCTTTCTTTCTTTATGAGATGATTTTATCTTATATTTTCTTTTTATATTAATATAGGTAATGATACGGAGGAGACTAATCATTTAATTAAAAAATTGAACAAATATTCAACGATGAAGGTATATTTAATTGTTTATTATCATATGTTTAATATTCATTTAAGGCAATTAACACATTATCAGGTATAATTTATAAAATAATTTTTCTACATGCAAATGAAGTAATGCGAGCTATTAATGATCCTTATTACAATGATTAACTATCCCCTTTTTCCTCTAGGTTTGTTATCTTTAATCTTTGTTTCTGGATTTAATTATTTTTATTTAATTACTTTAGTTTTTTATAATTAAAGATATAATTTTTTAGTTGTGTGTTTTTATACAAGTTCAAAAATGTTGTCTCTGTCTTATTCAATTTAAATATCTACTCTTTAGTCTCCACTCTTCACTCTCCGGCAGTCCAATTATATTAATAATTTCATTTTGACTTCTTGTAAATTATATCACTAAAAAATTTGGATAATATTAACATAATAATACTCTTTTATTTTGATAATAAAATGATTTTTATAGTTACTATTTTATTTATTGCATAATTAGATTCATAAATTTATGGTATTTATCATATGTATGCTTAGATTGTATAACCAGCAATGAGAACATCTAAAGTGGGCTGATATTTGTTCCATTGTGTTAATTAAATAAATATGACGTTTCTCATATATTATTTTCTTGGTTCACTTTCTTTTATAATAAATTTATTTTGTACTTATTCATTTTAAAATTTTATTTGCACTTAATATATATGAATTTTTTGAAAACATATTCTTATTAAAAATTATGAATTATGTTAATTAAATGAATGTGGGATTTATCATATACTATTTTAAATAAACTTGTCTTGAACTTATTCATTTTAAAATTTTATGTTCATTTAATATATACAATTTTTAAGCAATCATGAATTATATTAATTAAATGAATGTGACATTTCTCATATACCACTTTTTAGTTCACATTCTTTTAAAATAAATTTGTTTTTGAGTTTATTTATTTTAAAATTTTATGTATTTTAAATATATTTTTAAAAAAATTATCAATCAATTATGAGTT
>JANSVA010000009.1:3638465-3658864 GCA_025504915.1 Erythroxylum reticulatum | reverse complement strand
ATACTAATCAATAACAACATAACATTCTCCCTAATTACTTTAGGGTGATGAATCCTATCTTGATCACTCAACTACCTTTATATAGTTCATGCTACATCAAATAACTACTAATGAACTACCCATTATTAGAATATGTTATAAGTAATATCAAAACATAACAATCCATATACATGATAATTTTAAAGACCTCAAGTCAAAGGATCATTTATACAATCATCATAATGAAAATTTTCATAGACATACAAGTAATGCCTTAAATGGATTTATCATATGGGGTCAATTCAATGAACTTGTTCTCTAATAAGCACCCACACGTTTGGTTAAGTATTTCCATACTTTAGTCTATAAGATCCGTTACTTCTTTCATGAGAAAAAAAACCGAAATGTTTGATAGTCTTTTTACATTTTAATGTTCAATCTTAATAAAATAATGACTAGGAACATTTAGGAATGATACATAAATGCAATATAAATCTCATAATTATAATCTAGTCATAATTTTATTTACAATGATTAATTATCCCATAGACTTTATTATATACATCTAAATTTGTACAAGATAAAGAATATCTTTAAATTATTTTGTCACTTAGCTACAACTAACCGATTGGTTACAGGACATAAACCAACAATTTCCTACTAGACTAAGATAATTGTTTAAATATATTATACCATATCACCATATGACAGTAAGGCTACTGTTGGGATAGTAGCTTAATGAGAGAATTCTTTAAGATTATTTATAATGAGCACTTGCTTATATCTTACAACTTTTATCTTAGTTATCATTATAATTAAGAAAATTTGCCTAAATACATCCTTAGATCTTTAATGAGACCTTAGCTCCTTTACATGCCCAATGGCTCTAATGTTCCATAATACATTATTGTCTTAAACAACGCAAGAAACTATATTAAGTTCATTGAATAACTTCTTAATCCAATAAATAATTTCCACTAAATGAAAATTTTATTATGGCTTAATTAACAACTAATGCTACATTGAAACCTTTCCAATCTCTAAATAATGTTGTTCTGAGTAAAATATACCTTAATTAGGATTTACTTATAAAGTTAATATCCATATAATATTGAACTCAAATATCGACTTATACATAGAATAATGAATATCTTTAATACTTCACAAGTATAAGATATCTCAAATACTAAATAACTTTAGTACATTATCTTTATATTTGGACTTAGAATACATAAACAACCTCCAATATATCTCTATAGATCCAATTCTCATAATTAAGCTACTATCTTTTCATATCAAACAAGAGTTGTTCTTAGAAAATTATATTTTCAACAATTAAAAATTAGAATTATTGTTCTTTGTGAGCAATATGTCTGTACATACTCCTACTAAAGAGGAGAACTATACTTCGACTAACCTTCTTATAGACATGATAAATTCACAATCATCTCCAAAAATAAATTCTTTCAATTCATTACGAAAGAGAATCTTTCAATATCTCGTAACCTTCCAACTATACATCAAATGTATCAACAAAGGCACTAGTTCCAATTGGATGTATTGTCATGAGATTTGAACTTTCCAAATTTCATTTTACTCCAAATTTCATTTTACTCCAACTCCAATATAAAATCTTGCTAATTGATATAATTAGAATGATTGAAGGTAAGTTATTATACTAGACATCACCATAGAAAAAATAATATTGCATCATACAATATCTTATATTGTATTTTTCTCCTCACATAAATACATACTCCTATGACATTTTGTTATAAAGGTATTTACCAAAGAATCTCTTTCCCTATAGATAACTGAAAGTTTAGAACCCACCAAATCGATTATGAATGCTTAATTTCTACTTTGATTTAAACAATTTGAACTTTTCAAAAACTTTAAATTAATATTTCATTTAATATATATGACTATATCACATAAAGTCATTAGTAATATAATGAAATGTAAGTGTCATCTTTTTATGAATTGATATTCTATGTAATACATCATATCTATAAGTTTAACAATTTAATACCATCATCATCCTTTTATTAAAGGTTGATTTGGTTATTCTTTAACTTAACAAGTTTCACAAGATTCATATGATTCATAACAAAAAGGATACATATATCGTTGTTTGTAACTTTGGCCTTATGATAGTTATAGTTTGCATTATATTTTAGAGGGTAATTTAGTATGTTTTTAGTTGTTAATTAGATGATTTGTGAATTTTTAGGTTTAGAATTGTGTCATTTTGATTATTTGTTTATTTTTTTTAATGTTATGTGGTTTAGAGCATATTATCGGGCTTTAATTTTGTGTGTTAGAGGTGTTTTTATGAGTTTGCTAGTGTTTAAGATCAAGTAAAGAAGATCAGAAAAGGTTTGAAGAAAGCTCGAAGGATAAGCCAAGGCCAAGATCATGACATACTCGTCACAATTGTGACAGAAGCAACCCAGCCAAGGTCACGATCATGACACCTTTGTCATGATCATGATAGAAGCAAAATAGGATCAGGTCACGAGCATGACAAAAGCCAACCAGCACGGGTCACGATCGTGACTCATTGGACACGATCGTGAGAGAAGCCCAATTTTAAGTGTCATAATTATGACTCATTAGCTACGATTATGACAGAAGCCCAATTTTAAGTGTCATGATTGTGACTAATTGGCCACGATCGTGACAGGCTCGATAACAGACGCTTTAGGGTTATTTCAGATATTTGAGCCCGGGTAAAACCTAGTTTTTACCCTAAATGGAAAAAGCATATAAAAGCAAAATAAAGAAACCTTAAAGGGAGAGCCTCCATTTGCTACATTTGGAAAGAACCAAAGAAGAAAGAGAAGAGGAGAGAGGAGGAAGTAGCTGTTGCTGCTACTGCCACCCCGTCCACTCTAAGTGAACTTCTTCATTTCATTTTGTTATTTCTTTCATTTGTTGTATAAGATGGATATGATGAAGAAGAATTTGGGTTTAAGGATGTTCTAAACTCTTTTAGGGATTTGTTTTTAAATCAATGTTAATTTGATTGCTTTTAATAATAATGTGTTAGGTATTATGATTGTTTGTCATATTTGCATGCTTTGGTAATAAATTGAGAGAGTGAACTGATAACAAAATGATTAGGTTAGGTAATGAGAGTTAAACAATCTAATAGATCACACAAACAATCAAATTGGTAATTTATACAAAGAGAGATCTCGTGTGAGGACCCGATTGTCTGTTAGAGTGCTTAAGATCTAATTGGATGTATGGGATGTTTATTGATTGAGAGATTGAAAATTCCTTAATTCAATTCAATTAGGGTTTATAATTTAGGGTTAAAGATTAGAACTCGAGAGAGAATAATCTACCCTTCAAAATTCTAGGATTGATACTGAATTAACTCAAAAGTATTCAAGTTAGCATTAGATGATAGGATAAATCCCTCTTTATCATAATTGGTTAATCTTCTTTATGTGATTTTTGATTTGTCAATTGGTTGTGTTTAATTTTTATTTTCTTGCATTAATTTAGAAATTCAATTTTCAATCTATCTATATTCAATTGCTTAATTTTTTGCTCATTTTTATTTTCATTTTAATTACATTTTTAGGCCTTGGACAAGTTAAGATTTGATTAGTTCACTGATTCCTCGTAGGATTGACACATCATATATTACGTTTATGTCCCATGCACTTGAGGAATATTGGGGGTTTTGTAAGGTTAAAACTTTCACAAGAAGTTTTTGGCACTGTTTCAGGGGAATTAGTTTAAGATTCTTTGAATTCCTTTGTTTAAGCAATTATTACCCTTTCTTGTGATTGCAATACTTAATCACAAGAAATTAAAAAATAAAAAAGAGAAGGAAGTTTGGATTTAAAGTATAAGACACATCAATTTGGACATAACAAGGCAATAATGATGAACTCGATCCAATAAGAAATAGGAAGAACAATGGTGGATGAAATAAATCACAGTGAGTGAAGGACCCTTAAGGACTTCATGAGGCTAAGGTTTAATGCCTATCATCAAGGAATTTCATGACCACCAGTGCAAAGAACACACAATTTGTTTGGAGAGATAGTGAACAATAACTATTTTTATACATCGGAACAAAGTAGATAGCAGTCAACCTTCCAAGATCCAGAAGGAATGATTGATGTGGATTTAATGACAACATTCCAAGCTAAGATTGAAAACCTCACTAAGCAACTAAATAGCCTGAAAGCCACCTCTTTCTTTCCATTCAAAGCATCTCAGCAAGGATGCAAACTATGTGGACGAAAGAGTTGCCTGGACTCCCTCCTGAAAGGGATGTGGAGTTATCTATTGAAGTTATGCCTGGAATTGCTCCTATATCTAAAGCACCATACAGAATGGCTCCTACTAAACTGAAGGAGTTGAAGGTGTAGTTACAAGAGCTTCTGGATAAAGGGTTTATTTGACCTAATGTGTCACCGTAGGGAGCACTGGTGTTGTCTGTTAAGAAGAAGGATGGCACACTACGGATGTGCATTGATTATAAACAATTGAATAGAGTCAAAGTGAAGAATAAGTATCAGTTGCCAAGGATTGAAGACTTATTTGATCATTTGAAAGATACAGGAGTGTTTTGAAAGATAGATTTACGATCGGGATACTATCAGCATCGGGTAAAGGATGTGGATGTACCGAAGACTGCATTTAAGACCTTTTATGGACATTATGAATTCCTAGTAATGCAATTTGGGTTAACTAATGCTCCAGTAGCATTTATGGATATGATGAATAGAGTGTTCAAGCCTTATTTAGATCAGTTTGTTGTGGTGTTTATAGATGATATCTTGGTTTATTCTAAGAATGAACAGGACCATACTGAACATCTCTGAATTGTATTACAGAACCTGCAGGAAAAACAGTTGTATGCTAAGCTGAGTAAGTGTGATTTTTGGCCTAAGGAGATATCATTTCTAGGGCATGTTGTCTCTTCTGAAAGAATTAGAGTTGATCCTAGTAAGATAGAAGTGATTGTTAATTAGAAGTCACCACAAAATGTGACAAAAGTGAGAAATTTTCTGGGTCTGCCTGATTATTACCGTCAGTTTGTTAAGAGGTTCTCAGTGATAGCATCCCCTTTAACTAAACTGTTACAGAAAGCAGTGAAGTACTAATGGTCTGATAGATGTGCGAGTATTTTTGACTAACTAAAAATTATGCTTACCGAGGCTCCTGTATTGGTCCAACTTATTTCTGGTAAGGAATATGTTTTGTTTAGTGATACATTTGGAACTGATTTGGGTTGTGTTTTGATGCAGGAAGGAAAGGTAGTTGCTTATGCCTCTAGGCAACTAAAAACTCATGAACAGAATTATCCTACTCATGATCTAGAACTTGCAGCAATAGTGTTTGCCTTATAAATATGGCGGCATTACCTATATAGTAAAAGGTGTGGAATTTTCACATATCATAAGAGTTTGAAGTATTTACTTACCCAGAAACAACTCAATCTGAGACAATGGCGCGTTCAAGGACTACGATTATATTGTGGATTATTATCCAGGTAAGGCTAATATTGTGACTGATGCCTTGAGTCAGAAGACCATTTTAGCATTATTACTTGAGTAGAGTGAATGGGAATTTGTATATGATGGAGCTTTAATAGCTCAGTTGAAAGCAAGGCCTATCTTAAGACAAGAAATTTGTGATGCTCAGAGAGCTGATGATAAGTTACAACAACTTCTCTTGGCTACTCAGAAAGGTAATCAGTCTGATTTTTCTGTGAAAGGAGATGGTGAATTGTATTATAAAGATTGGTTATGTGTGCTAGCTAATGAGGAACTGAAGAAAAGTTGTTATTTGAGGCCCATAATACAATCTTTACTATGCATCCTAGAAGAAACAAAGTGTATCAAGATCTGAAGCAGTATTACTGGTGGTCAGGTACGAAACAGGATGTTGTGGATTATGTAGCAAAATGTCTGACATGCAAGTAGGTTAAAGCCTAGGTTCCATCCGGTTTGTTACATCCTATTTCTATTCCTCAGTGGAAATGGGGTAACATTACCATGGATTTTGTCACTGGACTTCCTCTCACTTAAAGGAAGCATAATGCGGTATGGGTGATTGTGGATAAGTTTACCAAATCCACATATTTTCTGCCTATTCGTCTTGACTATTCTTTGGATAGACTTGCAAATTTATATATTAATGAGATAGTGAGATTGCATAGAGTGCCGTTGTTGATCATTTCTGATCATGATCATCGATTTACTTCAAGATTATGGAAAAGTTTACAGAAAGCATTAGGTACTCAAGTTAAGTTTAGTACTGCTTTCCATCCCCAAATAGATAGACAATCTAAACGAGTTATACAAATATTTGAAGATATGTTGCAGGGTTGTGTGTTATAGTTTCTCGAGAGTTGCGATAATTATCTGACTCTGATGGAGTTTGCTTACAACAGTAGTTATTAGAATTGTATGGTAGGAAGTGTAGAACTCTTATATGTTGGACCGAATTGAGAGAAAACAAGATTATCGGGCCTGAAATTTTGAAAGATACAGAAGAAAAGATTCAGATTATTCAACAAAGGTTGAAAGCTGCCAGTGATAAGTAGAAGTCTTATGTTGACTTAAAAAGGAGAGATATTGAGTATCGGGTAGGCGATAAGGTGTTCTTAAAAGTTTCACTGTGGAAGAATGTACTTTGATTTGGTAAGAAGCGTAAACTTAGTCTGAGATACATTGGCCCTTACGAAATTCTTAAAAGAGTTAGACTAGTAGCTTATTAGTTGGTTGTTCCTGAAGAATTAGTCAAGCTACATGATGTGTTCCACATTTCTATGTTAAGAAGATATTAGTCTGATATGACACATAAAATTTTAGTGTAAGAAATTTAGGTACAACCGGATTTGTCAAATGAAGAAGGTCAGTTTCTATATTAGCCTGAGAAGTCAAGCAATTTAGGAATAAGTAAATCCCTTTGGTAAAAGTATTCTGGCAACACCATGGACTTGAAGAAGCAACATGGGAACTAAAAAACCATGAAAGCTTAGTATCCACAAATATTCAGACCAGGTATGAATTTCAAAGACAAAATTTTGTTAAGGAGGGAACAATTGTAACACCCTGTGTTAGGGGTTAGAATATTGAGGAATTTCAATGCACTCTATGCTTTTTTCACTTATACCTGCATATGCAATTTTGGACACATACAAATATTTGTATATGCATTCATTGACATTTTTTGGGTATAAGTGATTTTTAATGTGATTAAAGTGTGAATTTTGGATTAATTATGTTACAAAATTTATTTGAAGATAATAGTTATTATTTCAGAATTTTGATGAATTTTAGGAATGTTATAGAAAATTTGAGGTATTTAAGAATAGGAAAAAATTGAAATAAGAGACAAATTATGTAGAAAAAAATGGATTGATTAATTTTGGACATGTGGACAAAGAGTTAAGTGACAATTAGTAGCCTTACTTGTAGGATACATGTTACATATGCATTGGAGACATGTGTAAAGCCTTAAAAGAGACATCTAGGCATTAGGAAAAAGTTTTTGCATCACCGAAAATACTATCTTACCTTCTTTCTTTTCCATCACCAAAACCCATTATTTGCTCTCCCCAGTTCTGGAATTTCTGCTGAAGTAATTGAAGTGTGAATCAAGTAAGTAATGCTTTAAGTTTTATGATAGTGTAAATGATTTTTGTTGAAGTTTTAATGTTTGTAAATGGATGCATGTATAAAAGGTGTACATTTTCATGCTTGTGGATTTTTGCATGTATAAACGGTGTTGATGCATGACTGGGTGGTGAAAGAAGAAGCAAATTCGGTGATATGATTAACAAGATGAAGGATTATAGTCATTGGAATATGATACATGCAGTATTTTACTAAACATACATCTATATTTAGGGCATAACTTGATCTGTGAATATCCAAATTGGATGGAGTTTAATTTAGAGTAAACTAGATACATAGAACTACATTTTTCATGAAAGAATGGGATTATAAATATGTCCTTAAGATTCTATAAAATTGGATTGAAATTAAAATTGGTGTTCTATCAAGGTATGAAAATAGTCTGTGGATTTTTGATTATAAATTGTAGGATACTGAACTAAAATGCATGATATTGGTGTCATTATACTTTTAAAACATCGAGTAACATTTGATTAGTAGAAGATGTTGCCTAAATGCAGCATTCTTGAGGTCAAAATGGTCATGCAAATTAGACCCAAAGTTTGTTTAAGAAAAATCTGAAAAATTAATAGGTTTATGATTGATTTTATGAAGAAGAAGAGGTTTAAGAAAATTGATTAGAGTTTGATGATTTTATGAAAAACAAATTGGTTTATGAATGAGTATAGAATGGTGATGTGCTTGTGCTAAAGTGATATAGAAAAATTGAAATGAATTTGGTGTAAAAATGGAAGTGAGTTTCGGATGAAAGCCGAGAGGCTATTAAAAGGTTATTGTTTTTATTGAACATGCTTTGGTATTTTGCTTCTATTTTGATTTGTAGATTTCCAAATATGTTTATTCTTAATTTAGTTTAATCCTGAGACATAGGTTTATAATTTTCTTGCAGAAGTAGAATTTTGATTCTGTCTCTAAGACTTTTAAAAGTGGCATGAAATTGAGACTTGTCTTAGGCTGTAGCATTACAAGGGATAGAAATCATGTCCTATTTTTATTGAATAAACTATATTGATATAGGTTGAATTAGGTCAAGGTGTCTTCACCAAAGTTGTAGATTATTCTCTTAAATTTAAATTGGTATAAATTTTATAATTTTTGGATGTTGTAATTGAGAGTTATGGCGTGTAAAATTTGAATGCATGATCATGCATTAGCCAAAATTTTAAATGTACACAATTCATGGTATTTTGAGGATAACTAATTGAAAAATAAACCAAAATTTATGATATTTGTATCATTAGAAACTTATGAAATAGAGGAACAATTGTCTAGAAGAGAGTGTTACAAACATACATCATTTTCTTGATCTTATTGATTATGAAAAGTTGACTCGAATGAGGTGCTTCCAGCAAAAGCTGGAATAGTAATTGAATGTATGAATTTTGAAACTTTTGAAGTACAATTGATGTTTACATCAGTTTAGTAAGGAAATGTACCTGAGATTTTGTCATGAACATGCATCATACATATTCAGTATACATAGAATTCTTAATCATACACAATAGTAATTTGTATAAGTGTTCATTGTTATAGAGGAATGCATAGAGCGTCCACTTTCAGATATTGCCGGGACTTCAAGGGAATAAGCAATAAGGGAGCTTTTGTGGATAATCTTAGATGGTTACACCTTACTTTGTTCTACTTGTTAAATTTGATTTATGTTTATTGTGTTCTGAATTCTGGACAGTTATTATCTGAGGTGTTTGATGCATGTTTATATCATTAGAAGTTCTACTTGTATGTGAATATGATTGACTACTTGCTTTGCACATGAAATGTTTGAAATGAAATTGTTTTGTTTTGAAATTGTTAAGTCCTATTTATGGGTAAATAGACATGCCTAGAAGGGTCTGCAGCTGCTTCTGTGACACTTTAGTATCGAGACTTCGGTCTCTCTTGTGACACTTCAGTCTCGAGACTTCGTTCTCTCCTGTATAAGTCCCGTTACTTGCTTCCGTAAATAGCTTAGCATTCATCTAATTTTGTATTCTAATATATGTCTGATTATATCATAAATAAAATTGTATTTTGATTCTGAATGGTTTATACCCTCTTTTGGTATTCAATTCTGTTAACTATAAAATCTATTCTAAAATGCATTATGTCTAATTTATTATTAAAACAATATGTTAATTCATGCTTATGCTATTAAGTGATTCAGTATGATGAGTTATCACTTTGTACATAAATTAGTTATTAATCACTAAGTTATATGCTCAGCGTGGTGGATTTGCCTCGTGTAGGCTCAAAGCGAGGATTGTAAACACTAGGACGAGTCAATTGCAATGCCCAATGGAGTTTGAGTCATGTTTTGATGAAAATGTATTTTGAGTTTATCTTGGCTTATGTATAGAGTGTATGA
Source organism: Erythroxylum reticulatum (assembly GCA_025504915.1). NCBI lineage: Eukaryota > Viridiplantae > Streptophyta > Magnoliopsida > Malpighiales > Erythroxylaceae > Erythroxylum > Erythroxylum reticulatum. Next base: position 3,648,850 of record JANSVA010000009.1, on the reverse strand, counting down.
CTCTGAATTATAATGAGTTTTTGTAATAACTATATTTCAAGCTAGTTTCGATTATTAGAACAAATTTGTATTATGTTCATATGATATAATGTATGTATGTTTTGAACAAGTTTGGAATGATTTGTAATGTATGTTTGCTTCAGTTTCTGAAAATACATGTAATGAATGTTTAGTATGTTTTGAAATGCTTCTGCATCGGTCTGTTATATGTTTTTGTTTGTGAGTCTGATGTGACACTCCCGTATCCTCCTAGGGGGTATTGGGGTGTCACAAGTATGATGTGTTTGGCCATAAATTTCATAAGCTAATAAGTTAGAATAACTTGGAGGTTTATGTTTGAGGTTAAATTAGTTTCGTAAAATTCAATGTCATTGTATCATTATTGCATATGCATGCTTATATATGTTATTATTGGGTGAGTTTGTGTTTATGTTTGTGTTTTGTTTTGTTTTTTATTGAGGATAAGTGATCTGCAGTATAAGAGATGTCGATCCCACGAGGAGGGCACTAGCCTAATCCTAAGTTGTCTAAGACTAAAAGAAAAGAATAAAAAGAAATAAAAATTGCATAAATGAACACGCAAGAATTTAATTTAAGAATTGTAAAGTAGAAATTTCAACAAAACATAATTAAACTGAGCAGTCATATAGGTCACAATGTAAATCCGTCAAGAGAGTTATTCAAGTTATAAGAGAGGGGATTTTACCTATCATTAATGTTAATCTAGCCATTTATGTGTTTATGGGGTGTTAGTTCTAGACAGTTATAGGGTTGATTATTCTCTCTCAAGTTATAACCATTAAACCTTAATTTGTAAACACTAGTCGAATTATGGAACTTCCAATCTCTCAATTCACAAATTACCCACAATTTTAATTAGTTCTAAAGCTCTCTAATAAACAATTGGGTTTCATACGGAATCTCTCTCTATAAAATTACCGACTAGATTGATTAAGTGGTCAATTACATTGCCTAACTCTCATTAATTTGATCTAATAAATTTTATCTGGCTAACCCTCTCAATTTGTTATCAAAACGTGCGATTACATTAATTAATCACAACATCCATTTATATTCACTCTTACATTCATATTCAAAGCCTTCTTCCTTTTAAAAAGTCAAAGCTCCATTTAGATTCTTCAAGGGATTAACTCTTTAATAGGGTTTCCAAGAAACAATTCTTAATGGATGGAACTATAATCATAAGTTAAAAAACTTTTCAGCTTATGAAAAATCTCATACTTGCCAAATTAGCTCTTAAGAGTTTTACTAGGGATCATAGTAAAAGTTTTACTGAAAACAAAAACAAATTGAGAGAGGTTCAGGAGGTTTACTACAAGTTTCCTCATAATAATACCTTAAGAGCAATTGAAACTCAAAGGCCAAAGCCTAAAGGAACACTAAGAAGCTTTTAATTTACTCAATTATATTTTAAAGCAGAAATCAAGGATTAATTGGTTTAGGGACAAAGATGTAACACCAAATTCTTTCATTATGCTTATTAGCTAAAAGAGATAGGAACAAGATTACAGAGGTTTAAGATAAAATGGGAACACATTTTTTGATGTAAGTAAACTACAATAATTAGCCAAGAGTTTCTTTTTAATTTAATAGGGTTAGATGATTCTAATCTAACATATTTTAATTTGGAGAGATTCTTTGAAAGCAACATTAGTCAAGATTCGAAGGAACTTTTGGTGACTCCTTAACACATCAAGAAGTCAAAATTTTTTTACTCAGTTTGCATCCCTCCAAATCCCCTGGACCTGATGGGTTCTCTGTTTGTTTTTTAAAGAAAAATTTGGATATCACAAGCAATCTCTTTACTAAAGAAACTCTTTAATTTTTTCCTTCCTTGAATATAATGAAATAAATGAATCACACCTACCTCTGCCTTATTCCTAAGAAGAAAAATCCTTCCTCCATGGTGGACTATTGACCTATTTCATATTGCAACACAGTTTAAAAAGTAATTGCCAAGCTTTTAACCAACATATTGAATATGAATATAAAGGAAGCTATAAAATCCATCTCAAGGAGCTTTCATTATTGGGAGATTCTTTAAAGATAATATCTTCTAGTACAAGATTTAATGAAGGTTTACAATTTAGGAAGAACCACCATTAGATGGAACTTCACTCAATCCTATCTAGTTGCTTTTGGATTTTTCAGATCAGTTTATTAAATGGACTATGACATGTAACATAACATCATCCTTCGGTATTCTAGTTAATGGAGCTCCAACGCAATCTTTCAAAAATAATAGGGGAATAAGGCAATGTAATCCTTTGTCGCTTACCTATTCACCCTAGTGATGGAAGGGCTTTCTAGAATGCTTGACAAGCTTACTTTTTTACAATAGTAGATTCCAATATCACCATAAATAAATAGAAATATGGATCATACACCTGATTTTGGACGATGAACTTATGCTTTTAAGTGGGGCTAATATTCAATCCATAAAAATTCTGCTGAATATTTTGAATCTATTTACATATTGGTTAGGATTGAAAGTCAATCCTAATAAGAGCAACATGTTTATCTCTTCTAATGTGAGAAACCAAGCTGTTTTGAGTATGAGCTTAAGATTTGGAATCCAAAACCCTTCCTTTAAATATCTTGCTATCCTTATTTCTTTAGCTAAACCAAAATTTTTTATTGCATTCCTCTCATTGAAGTGTATAAAGCTAGAATTAATGCATGGCAGAATAGGTTCTTACAGTTTAGTTCTTTATTAGACTACTCACTTTTTATTGCTAAAGAGAGTCATCAAAGGGATTAATAAAATCATTAAAGCTTTCATATGGATTGGAAAAGTTGATAATTCGAAGGGTGTGAAAGTTAAATGAGAGGAAATAATTACTCCTAAGAGGAAAGAGGGCTTGGGGACTATTCCCATATCTCCTATGCAAAAAGTCTTATTGAGTAAAAGGATTTGAAGGCTACATATTGACAAGGGAGATCTATAGATTAAATGGATAGATGAATTTTATCTTAAAAACCATTTTTTGGGCAGATGACAAGTAACAAAGATCATTTTGGGAACTTTATCCATATAATGAATTTGAGGAACTTGTTATATCCCTGGATCAAACATAAACTAAAAAAAATGGGGAAATACAATTATGGTATGACAACTGGTCTGATCTAATTCCTCTCATATTGAGAAATGAAATTCTTCATTTGAGAAATAGAATCCTTACTAATGCTAAAGTCTCTTTACTTATCCAACATGGAGAAAGGCCTAGAAATTTCAAAGAGTTCTCCTCTCTAGTAGCTTACTTCCCTTAACTCCATCATCCACACAGGGAGGACAATATTGCTTGGACTCTAAATTCCAAAGGGGTCTTTATAAATGAATCCTACTATAAAATCTGTAGAACAAGCTTACGAGATATACAATGGTATGAATTACTTTTGTAACACTCCTTGAATCTCAAAGATTCCTTAATCACTTTGCTTGTGATAAAAAATAGAATAAAAAAAGACAAATGGTTTGGTACATATGATCCCATCTATGTTTAATGAAAAGAAGCTGAGGAAGAAAGAAAATACCTATTTTTCCTTTGAAAGAATTTCAAGTTGTTTAAAGTAGAGTGCCGTATATACTAGTGGAGTATTGTCGAACTTACAAATGAAATATACTCTTAACCTGGGTCATAATGAAAGCTAACCAACTCAAGAATAATATAGAGCTCTTCAAGCTTGCTTTCACCATAACTATTTACTCAATTTGGAAAGAAAGAAAAAACATATTATACAAAGGAGCTAAAACTGGAAAGCATAAGCTAACTAATAACTTCATATATTATATTAGATAGATCATAATTGCAAAAAAGTACACAACAAACTCACTTTTAACATAAAATGTAGATGGAATCTTTAAGTTTGGGTTGCTTGTACCCTCTACCTTTTAGTTTAAATGCGTAAGATGTAACTAGGAACTCATTGTAATGTTGTAATAACTTTTCTAGTGTTAATAATTTTTTATTCACTTTTTTTAAGAAGCAATGCCAACGGCTTGCATGCATTTTTGTACACACATATTCTAACTCTGATTTATTAAAGACTTCTCTCTTATTGCTAGACCTCTTACTAATTTAGACCTCTTACTAATTTATTAGTTGAACATTTATCTTTTGATTTTGATGATAAATGTTTAATTGTGTTTACTGGTTTAAAGGAGGCACTCATTTCAACACCAATATTGACATCATTGAATTAGTTTTAACCATTCAAGATTATGTGCGATGCTAGTGATCTAGTGGTAGGTTATATGTTAAAGCAACAAAAAGACAAAAGGTTGTATGATATCCACTATGTAAGCAAGACTTTATTAGGAGCCAATTTAAATTATATAACTAATAAAAAGAAGTTGGTAGTAGTGGTATTTGAAAATGACAATTTTTGATCATATCTTTTGTTGTCCAAAGTGATTACATATATAGACCATGTGGTGTTAAGATACCTCTTTATCAAGAAATATGTGAAACTAAGACTTATCCTATACGCGTTGCTTTTATAAGAATTTGATATAAAGATTAGAGACAAGAAGGGGGAAACAATTTGTTGGCTAATCACTTATCATGTCTTAGAGGGGAGATGCAAAATGGTGAAGAAATTAATTAGCAATTTCCAATGGATCTTTAGTGATGGTACATCACCTATTTATTCCATGGTATACTAATATAGCAAATTATGTTGTCAGCAGTATCCTTCCTTTTGATTTGTCTTCTTAACAAAGGAAGAGATTCTTATACAAGTGTACTTATTATTTATGGGATGAATCACTGTTGTATAAATTTTATGCCTATGGACTTTAGGAGATCTGTTCCGAAGGAGGAGATGTTAGAAATATTAACTCATTCTCATAATTCTACTTATGTAGGGCATTATAAAGTGAACAAGATGGCAGCTTGAGTATTAGAATGTGGATTTTATTTACATAACTTGTTTAAGGATGCTTGTGATCATGTAATGCAATATGACCAATGTTGATAGGTGGGAAGTATTTAAAAGAGAGATAAGATGGCCCTTTTTTGAGGTTGATGTCTTTGATGTGTGGGATTTGGATTTCATAGGACGACCTTTTCCATCTTCCATAGGGAGCACATACATACTTTTTGAGGTAGATTATTTCTCAATATAGGCTAAAGCAATGGAAACTCCAAATAATGATGGTAAAGTGGTGCAAAATTTTATCAAAAGGATATTTAGTAAATTTGGAGTTTTAAGAGTGATCATAAGTGATGGAGGAGCAAAATTTTGCAATAAATCATTTGATGCTCTTCTTAAGAGGTATGAAGTCTATAATCAGATGGCCATACCTTATCATTTATAAATAAGTGGCTAAATGGAGGTTGTTAACTGGAGTTAAAGAGAATCTTTAAGAGGATAGTTAATGATTTGAGGAAGGATTAAGCATTAAAGCTTCATGATGCTTTATATGCATATTGAATCACCTTCAAGACACCTATTGGTACAACACCCTTTCAGGTGGTCTATGGAAAATCTTGTCACTTTCCCGTGGAGTAAGATCATAAGGCATATTGGGTGATTAAGGCGTTAAATTTTGATAGAAAGATAGCTGGTGAGAAGAGACCACTATAATTGAATGAACTAGAAGAGTTAAGATTTGATGCTTATAAGAATGCTAAGGTGTATAAGGTAAAAATGTAAAGATGACATGATTCTCATATTAAGAAGAAGAAGTTCAAAATAGGTGATTTCATTTTGCTACTTAACTTAAGATTGAAGTTATTTTTGGGAAAGCTTAAGTCATATTGAAGTGGTCCTTTTAAAGATACCCAAGTGTTCAAGTATAGAGTTTATAGTTGGAGAATGATAAAAAGGAGAAACTCAAGGTTAATGGTCATATATATAAACCATATTTCGGAGTAGTATACTCATAAGAATGGGAAATAGTTTCTTTCCTTTCCTTTGGTTGAAAAACTAAGATGAAATCGTCAAGTTGGTGACCTTAAATTTAGCATATTATTATCTTTATAGATTTTTATAATTTCTTGTGTGCGTGTTGAACTATTTGTTTATAGTTTTTAAGTTATTTTGATTGATGGATGTTTATAACATGAAGTGTGTAAACTTGTTATGGAATATTTCTAGGAGGGGTCACAGTTGTGCATAAGAGAATAACAAAAAGCTGAAGGGAAAAATGGATGCAATGAAGGAATGGTTGAAGTAAGTAGTGTGACAATAATGCTACCAAATGAAGAAATTATCAAAGTATTTTGTGGTGCAAGGCATCCAAGTTCCTATTCTAACACCATCACCATCAGAATCATATAAGTTCTCTTTCCCTTTTTCTTTTTCTTTTATTTTTATTATATTATTTATTTGTGTTTTGTTTTCCACATTGAGGACAATGTGTTGTTCAAGTGTGGGACGTATGTACATTTGAACTATCATTTATATATGACTTTGCATTAGCATTGTGTTGTTTTTTAATTATTTTTGCATTATGTAAAATTTTTGTTGTATGATGTTGCATTATGTAAAGTTTTTATTGTGGGAATGTTTCAATGGAATGTAATTAAAAGGAATTATCTTAATAACAAGCATGATAATTTAATTTTTGAAGAAGCATTAGCTTGTGAAGTTTGTGTTTTGAGTTCTTTTAGGTGAATAAGCATGTTGATTAGGATGTTGTACCTATTATTTCATTTTATGACACTTGTATGGATGCATTTATGATTGTTGAAACTACATTGGTAGGCAACATTAGTAGCCTTTCATGGGAATGAATTGACTAGAAAGATATGATGTAGGCTAAAAGAAAGTTAAACAAATGTGCTAAAATAAATTTCCTATTATGCTGGCCTTTTTTTAGAAAAACATTAGGTTAAGAATAGAGCTGGTAGCTAATTATGAGTTGTGATATAGTTGAGTAACTGAAAGAAATTCACTATAAAATGTTTTCCTTCATATAGAAAGGATAGAATGACACTCCATCCAAGTTTGAAAGAATGTAACCTAGTTAAGTGACCGTGGTTTATTCATGATAAGGTGTGTACCCTCACATAAGACTGTGATGGCCTAACTTTTAACATTGGTAAGTGCATGCTTATAAGGTCCATATGTATATTTAAATTCAAACAATTGAATATGAATGGAATAAGTTAGTTTTTTAGATCTTTTTGAGTGATCTATGTTTTTAGGTAGGTTAATTTCAATAGATTTTGCCATTTTTCCATTGTTCCATTATTGCATTGTTGGATTGTTACGTGATTGTGTGATTTTTGATTTGTGATTTGTGTTAGTTTATTTTATGGTGTTAGTTTTGCTTAGGACAACTAAAAGCAGCTAGAAGTAAGTAAACTAATATGCTTAAGACTAGGGAACATTAAAAAATTGAAACATAAAATATCTAAAATAATCTCATAAGATGCCCTATAACTCTTAAGGTTAAATAAGCACACACATTTTAAGAAGAACATAGGTTGTTTAGATATGACTTGAGTGGTTTGGATGTCTCTCATCAAGAAATCAATTATAAGAAGACTTGAGTCCTAGTTGGCTTTCTTTGTCCTTAAGGACTTAAAAGCACAAGATAAATCCTAGAAATAGACATAGTAAATCTTGTTTGTAAAAGTGTATTCAAGGTGATTATCAACTTGGGATTGTATTGTGTGTATGTAGGTAGCCATGTTTAGATTTTAGAAATGATGATCATGTGTCAAAAATGATAAATCCCTAGTTTTGGAGATCTTATTCACTTTTTAATTAAAAACCTAGGAATCATTTCCAGGAAGTGGAAAAACTCTTTATATACAAAATTTTCAACTATTTTCGATATATAAGAAGAATGGAGATCATCACCATAGATCATAACTGATTGGGATATAGAGATTTCATGTAAAACTCTTTCTATTTTAATGTATTTTATTTTATTACTTATATTAATTGGTGTAATGATAAGTATGACTAGTTTCGTTATATGTTTAGATAAGTAGAATCGTAGCTATTAAATGTTCTTAAAACTGATGCAATTAAAACTATCAATAATATTTGATATTAATTTGTATATAGATAATTTGAGATAATCTGCATATAAGTGGACCATAATTTGAGTTGTGTGAGGTGATAGAGATATGCTTACATAAATTCTCTAGTGTTTGAGTTAAACCTTTAATGAAAATTAATAGAACTTAATGTAGTATTTAGGTTTTAATTGGATATAGATATCATTTAGTCAACTTAAAGATAGTTAGTTATAACTTAAGAGAGAGCAATCTCATAACTTTCTAAGTTTATTTAATCATGACTATAAAGGTAACAAATGAGGGAGTCCTTATCAAGACATTATTCACATTTGAATAATTTACTTGATTATTTCCTTTTTTGTTATTAGTTGTTTATTCCTTTATTTATATTATGTTTGAGTTTGTAATTAGATTTCCCAACAATTGACTTATTTACATTCTTTGACTAGTTAATTGTTAGAGAGTACCAGATCATTCTAGCTTCCTCACGGGATCAACACTCGATCCACTTTTATATGATTTTCTAATTATATATGCATTTAATTTAACTTATGAGTGCTAATTTTGTGATATAAAAAATTTAGAATAGATACATGATCAATGAAAATAATTTCTAAAAATCATCTATTACTACTAAGTGGAAGCCTATATAAAAGTAAGAAAACTCTAAATTTAGAGGAAGGCTATAGATATATTAGGTCTATATAACCTGACTAAATTTTATCATTATTGACCAATAACTCCAAGTGCAAGATAGAGGAAATTTTATTCTGTATCTAATTCCTTCTCATAAAATGAAAATTAAAGAAATAAATAAGTAAGAATAGTGGTATGAACCAAGCCATTTGCAAGATCAAAGTCTTATAACCTTGGATTTACTTCTATAAAAGCATGGTAGCTTTAAGTTAAAATTGTTCCACTAAGGTCTTCAAGAATCCTATAAAACTAACTCTTGTTTTATGAAAATATTTCACACGTGAGCAAAGCTCAAGTATTAGGATATGATGCAATATTTATAACAAGCTATATTCCCAAACACATTTACCACATACAAGGTCTTGTAATTCAACTATTTATGAAATATTTTCATAAAATGGAATTCTGAACTTTTCAATACATAAATTTTCCAACTCTTTATTAATTTTGTCTAAAGTTTCTTTCTAATAATTCACATTTTATTTTATTAATTTTTTGACAATCTATATTATTTTACATGCATATTTTATTTTTAATTTTACATAATTTAATTATTGATAAAGTTTTTCACAAGAGTGAAAATCATTTTTTTTTCTTTTTACAGATATGTATTTTCTATTTAATTAGCCTATTTTATACCATTTTTAATCTTATCTTAGTGCTTTCAAAATTTAAAATAACATATATGATTTTTAAAGAATTTTGAGCATAATTAAACATGTTGGGAAATAAAAAAGATTAAATTATGAAATTGTGAAAAATAAGGGCAAAAAATTAGTTAAAAATCAAAAGGTGGACCTAGTGGCAATTACAAAAGAATTATTTTTGGAAAAATAAAAGAAATAATAGAAACAGACATCTGAGCTTTTTTATAAAAAAGTTGGAAAGAGATATATGTGAGTTGAAAAATGATGGACATGGATGGCCATAATATAATAGCTAAGCAAATTTAAAACAAAGGGGACAAAAGGAAGTATCAAAAATAAAAACGAAGAATATAAGAAAAGGACAGCATGCAACATATATAAGAGAATAAGTACGAGTTATACGGAAGAGATATGAGCATAATACGACTAGGAATAAAGTGAATGAACAAAATATGAGAGAATGGAAAAAATGTGGAAAAGAATGAATAGAGAACATAAAGTAAGAGTTTGAGGAAGGAAGGTAAAGAAGAACTTCCATAGGGAAGAAAATAGTAGCTAAAAAGATTGAAAGAAACATCAATGCCACCATTACGATGTCACTCAACATTGTTCCACTTATTGCCAAGATCCTTTTTGACTTTACCATTGCTAACATATATACAAGATATCTTAATCATTATAATTATGACTTATATTATGTAATTACATTGTAATATTTTCTAATATTGTCCTTCCTTACATGTGGCTCCTTTTTACATTATATAAGGAGCCCTCACCCTTTATATCATATACACAACGTAAAGACAAGTCTTCTCTAACTTGTATCAACTAAAATGGTATCATAACTCCATTATATCTTAGTTTTTTTCCCTGTTCAAGCCTTTGTTATACAATTTTTGGTTGTTTGGCCTACTTTATCCTTGTTTTCCCTTTACTGTCTGAGTTTTCTGTCCCTTTCTAGACCCTTAAATACTAATATGAGACAATCATTGCATTCTCCATATTCAAATAATTCAAACACCACTCATCAGATTAAAATTAA
>JANSVA010000009.1:3575056-3597659 GCA_025504915.1 Erythroxylum reticulatum | reverse complement strand
ACTCCTCTGCGTTGGGTACGCCTATTCAAGCCCATTTAAGATATTCACTGGAGTAGAGCTTAAACAAAATTGGGAAGGCTGATCCTAAATCAATACAGATTAATAATTGAAATTAGGACACAATTTCTGTTAGGGATAGCGCTACAGCCTCTGCCAGCACTAGTGATGTTATCGTGTAAAGACCATATCTCTTTCATTCAAAGTCCAAAAATTTCATGTGATATACCGTTGGAAAGTCAAAAGGACGAACTACAATTTTCCTGTAGACAACTTTGTCCAATTATGCCTAGATTAATACAGTTTATTCATGGAATTTAGAGTTACTACTTCTATTTAAGGCAGTACTGTAGTTGAGTTCCCCCTTTTTCTTCTTTTGCCTATTACGAGCTTTTGCAATTTCCAAAAAGAAAAGACCCGGATCTAACCAACCACTAAATGTACACACATAACTCTCAGTACAACAATTTATTTTAATTCTATCCAGGGCCATCTAACAACATACTATTCCATTTCCAACAACAATTAACAACCTAACGAAGAAGATAGTTTTGAAAATGTACAAAGGGAACTTCTTCAACTCTTCATCTCATTACTTAATCAAAACGAAGTTTTTACATAGATTTAATTACATATCAAAAGCCATGTCAATAGCATAATACAAAATATAAATGAATGCTCATGTTTAATATGCTTATAAAGCTACCCAAAAATATAGTCGAACTAACTTAGTTACAAATGGTAGCTATCTTAGAGTTTGCCAAAGCTTTGCAAGGATCAATTATCTTCTTGTTTTGCACCTGAGGAGTGAAAAAAAATAATGGGTTGAGCTGCAAAGCCCAGTGACTATAATAAAGCAATTAAATTATCTACAATTCTAGCTTAAAGACTCATAGTTAAGGATGTTATCATATAAAGCATATCATGTATATTTAACTATCAAAACATAACACTCAATTGTGTATCATGCTCAACAAATCAAAATGAAATGCACAAACATAATGGATGGAGAGTCCCATAGATTGAAATGGAGAAACCAAAATTTACACCATAAACTAAATGATTCCGTTTCTTAAGAGCTCATACGCCACAAGCGAGCAGCCGGAAGAAGGCTTTAAGTCAACGTGCACGTGAAGAACAAAATGGTATCTCTCTTGCCTAAACACAAACAAATTTTGATGCTCAATTCAATTCATCACATGTTCATACTTTCATGCTTCTTGTGTTTTTTCCTCTTTTCTTTAATACAAAATGCTATAACATCTTTCAAGGCATAACATGATAATAAATCATAAAGCATTTTCCAATAATCGCAATAATTCAAGTCAAGCGATTAAGCAAGCACGCAGGCAAGAAATCATCCCATCATCCACAATAACTATAAACATATTACCCATCTAATTGCTTGCAATTCCAAACTCAAGTTTTCCTTCCTCTTGCTCTTGCATTGAATTTTCTTGGTTTCCTTCAAACAAACAAATTTTCATTTAAACCAATATACAAACAGAAAATCCATAAAGTTTTAATAATAAAAAAATTGAGCTTAGACTTAGTCTACCCATGGTTTATCTAGGCTAGAATAACCAAGATCTAGTTAAAAATTCATGAAAATCAAAATTGGGTTTCTTGGTCCTCTTCCTTCTCCCTTTATTTCCAGCACAAGAAACTCATTTTCTTTAGTTCCTTTTTCTACCAAAGCAAGAAGAAAAGATGAAGATTACTTAAAGCTCAGCTGAATCCTCTTCCTTCTTCTTCTTTCTCCTTTTTCTTTCTACGTTTTTTTTCCTAGCTTCTCCAGCACACTTCACGCATTCTTCACTTCCTCTTTCTCATTTCTTTTCTCATTTATTTAAGACCACTTTTTTTCCTTCCAAGTTTACCCTTCAACATTTAATGTAATGTCTACTTGTTCTTTTATTCTCTTATGTCTATTACACACTAACTTAATTCTAACATTTCTATTTAATAATTCCAATTTCTATTCATACTTGCTAAATTAATGGACGAAATTCTAAGAAAAATTTGGGGTCCAACATGAACTTTGGAGGGACAAGTTAGATTCCAAAGGTTTTAGATTGCGTAAGACTAAGATTGAGTATGTGGAATGTAACTTTTCGCGACTTAAGGTGGTTACAAATATGGAGGTAAAGATTAGATCAAAAGTTTTACTATAAAAGGAGTATTCTAAATATTTAGGATCCATCATCCAGAGAAATGGAGAAATTGATGAAGATATAGTCCATCAAATCAGATCATGGTGGCTTAAATGGAAAAGTGCTTTAAGAGTTCTATATGATAAGAAGATACTACTCAAGCTTAAAGGTAAATTCTATCATTTAGCGATTAGGTCGACCATGCTCTATGGAGCAGAGTGTTGGCCCATCAAACAAGTTCATAGTCATCAGCTAATGGTGATAGAGATGAGAATGCTCTATTAGATGTGCAACCTTACAAAAAAGGATAAGGTCAGGAATGTAATGATGAGGGAAAAATTAAAAGTTGCTAATACTTTGGACAAATTAAGAGCGACGAGGCTTAGGTGGTTTGATCATGTTAAGAAAAGACACTCTCCAGTGAGAAGATACGAAAGGATCGTACTTAGCAATTGTAAGAAAAAAAAGTAGGGAGGCCTAAGAAGAATTGACGGGAAGTGATCAAAAATGATATAGCAATGTTAGAAAATACTAAGGACATAACCCACAATCGAAAACTTTGACGTGCTAGGATTCAGGTAAAGGAACCCACTTAAAGAGATCCTGTCAGTCCTCTTTAATCCTTTAACTCTTGTCTCTTGGAGTTAGCCTAAGAGGTAATTACTTATTAATATTATTATTAGTAGTAGTAATATTATTGTTCTTATCATCATCATCCTCATCACCATCATCACCAGCATCCTTACTACTATCACTAATAATATTATTATTATTATTCATTTTCCTATTATTATTACTATGTTTATGATTATCTGTGTTATTATGAATATTAGTATTAGACATATATATATTTATCTTTCTAGTTATTATCATTTTTATTTTTATTTTATTTTATTTCATTTTATTCTATTATATATCATTATTATTATTTTATGTATTTATTTATGCATTTTTCAACAATTTTGTTATATATATATATATTTATTTGTATTATGATTTTACTTAGAATTTTAATTACTTTTATTTATTTATTTTTATTATATTTTCTTTCCTGCTTTATGTGAGTCATTTGGAAACAGCCTCTCAACTAGTTAGGGATAAGGCTGCGTACTATTAGACCTCCCCAGACCCCACGCCTTAATGAGATTTATATTGCGTATTGTTGTCGTTGTTGTTTGTTGTTTGTTGTTTGTTGCCTATATTTAGGAACTAAATTGTTTAGTGCCTACATGTGATGAACCCTAAATTGGGATGAAAATATGATATAATGTTTTCTTCAATGTAGTTTTATTGATTGGTTTATTGCGATTCAATGATGCATTTATATTCTTGAACTGATATGTCTAGGATATTATTCAAATTTTTAATTTCATATGATTGAGATTGATAATTCCTTTCATGGGAATAGATCTACCATAGTTAGAAGGAGCTGCATGCAAACCTAGAGATAGCTCGACATAAATCCTCTAGATTATGGTCAAACTTAATAGTGAAATTTACTAATCAAGTAATGCAATCTTAAGGATTTTAACTAGAAAGAGATTTCAGTTAATCAACTGAGGGTTAATTGCTAATAGTCTTGAGAAAAATATTAATATAAGAAGAATTTTCATGGTCTAATAATTAATAATTTAATTACATGATAGGGTTAGTATTTAAGATATCTTAAGCAGATTTATCACCTATATACTACTTATTTGATATCAACTAATTGTAGTATTTCCTTTATCTTAGTTCATTATTACGTTAAATTTACTTTAGTTTGTTTAATTTAATTTTCATTTAAATTCACAACCTGATTTAGCGGTTAGATGATAGAAAAAGGTTTAATACTAGTGCTTATAGTCCTTGTAGGATTGACCTGAACGTGTCAATTTTAGCCATCGCTACATGCACTTGTGGTTAAAACTTATAATTCTTATAAGCACAAAATAAAATCAATCAAGTTTTACCATTGTTAGGGATTATAATATTAAGAAATCCTAGCTTTTATTAATCTATCCATTTTATTTTATTTTATTTCATATTTCTAGTTTATTTGTTTATTTTATTAAATCTTTGTTTTTCTTGTCTTTTGGTAGTTGTAGGTTGCATGATGTTTTAATAGGAATTTTAGTATGTTTTTAATTGTTAATTAATTGATTCATGCATGTTTAGGTTTATAATTGTGTTAGTTAGATAGATATTTATGTTTTGAGTGTTATGTGTGCTAGAGCATGTTATTGAGCTTTAATTTTTTGTGTTTGAGGTGCTTTGATGTATTTTTTAGTGTTTGAGATCAGATATTGAAGAACGGAGAAGATTTAGGCGAAGCCTGGCAAAAGACCCAAGGATCGTGATAGAAGCTAATTTTAACAGGCCACGATCATGGCCTATACGATGATAGACTCAGATAGGCTTCTTGAACTTAATTTTTATGGGTTATTTCGGACTTTTAAGCCCAGTTAAAACCTAGTTTTTACCCTAATTAGTAAAGGACTACATAAGAGAAGAGAAATGACCTAGAAAAGAGAGCCTCCATTTGCCATCTTAAGAAAGAACACAAGGAAGAGAGAAGAGCCCCCATTTCCCATCTTAAAAAAGAACACAAGGAATGACCTAGAAAAGAGAGCCTCCATTTTCCATCCTGAGGAAGAACACAAGGAAGAGAGAAGAGCCTCCATTTGCCATTTTAAGAAAGAACACAAGGAAGAGAGAAGAAGGAGCGAAGGGAAGAGGAGCATCTGTAGCTGTTGTTCAGACATTTCAAGTTCTTTTCTACTTTCCCTTGTTTATTTACTTCATCTTGATGTATAACTTGGGTTTGAGAATGTTGAACATGTTGTTAATGATGTTTCTAATTTCATTTTAGGATTGAATCTTGAATCATTTTGTGACCTATTTGCTTTTGATGTTAATGAAATTGCTTGGGTATTGTGATATTTATGTTTGTATATACATCGATAATAAATCGAAAGAGTGAGTCAATAGTAATCTGATTAGGTTGGGTAATGAGAGTTAACAACCTAATAAGTCACACAATTATCAAATCAATAATCATACGAAGATAGATCTTGTGTGAGGACCCAATTGTCTATTAGATTGCTTAAGAACTAATTGGAACGTGGGTTGTTTTTGTTAATTGAGAGATTGCAAAATTAGAATTTCAAAATCAATTAGGGATTATTAGTTAGATTTAATTGATTAGATCTTAGGAGAGAGTAATCAACCCTTTAAAATTCTAGGACCTGTACAAATTACATCAAAAGTGATTAGGGTAGCAAAATGACGATAGATAAATCCCATCTTCTCATAATTCTTTGATCTTGTTTTGTTGCAATGTCTTAATTGTCAAGTGGTTGTGCTCTATTTTGATTTACTTGTTTTAATTTCAAAATTTTATGATCATTTAACCCTACATAATTGTTTTCATTTAACCCTACTTGATTGTTTAATTTCCCATTTATCTTTATTTTATTTAAATCACGTGTTTACAACCTTAGATAAAGTTAAGATTTGAGTAGTTCACTAATTCCTCGTGGGATCGACACCTCAACTACTATTCATACGATCCATGCACTTACAAAACATTGAAGGTTTTATAAGATTAAAACTTGCTTGATATCTTTCATAGATCTTGAGGTCAATTTATGACCTGAGTTAATCTATCGAGCCTAATAGATGAAGACCCAAAGATTAAGAGAACAACTCGTAGAAATCTTCCTAAAACACAACTTAGAGAGTTCAAGTTAAATTGACAAATAGGGGACTTGGAAGGTCATATTGATACTGAAGAATCAAGAACCATGGTAGACCAACCAAGAATGATGTTTGATTACGCTAGACTGGACTTAACAGGATTACAGCCTATACGTAACTTGGAGATTCAAGTAGGTTAACTTGCAAAATTGTTATCTAAAAGACCACAAGGGAGTTTTCCAAGCACCATCATGACAAATCTTAAAGAAAGTGTCATGGTAATCACCCTTAGGACTGGAAAAAAGCTTTAAGATGAAAATGAACCCTAAAAGAAGAAGGAGAATACAAAGAGTCAAGACAAAGCTAAAGGTGAAGAACACCTTTAAAAAGTCAAGAAATTTGACCTTCCCTCCCTTATCATAAACTGAAGAAAGATCTAATGGATGAATAGTTTGGTAAGTTCCTTGCTCTATTTAAGGAACTCCAGATTAACTTATTCCTGATTAAAGCTCTTATCTAGATGTCACAATATTTAAAATTTTTGATGGAGCTACTATCAAACAAAAGGAAGTTGGAGGATTTGGCGAATGTAATGCTAAGTGGAAGGTGCTCAACACTTCTAAAAATCAAGCTACTAAAGAAGCTCACAGATCCAAGGATGTTTACTATCCCTTGTCTAATTGGTAGCTTAAAAATATATAATGCCGTATCTGTCCTAGGGGTCGATGTTAATATGATGCCTTCTTTTTTAAGAAAATTGGATTAGGTTAACTGAAACCTACTAGGATAAGTTTACAACTGGAAAATATATTGATAAAAAATCTTAAAGGCATTATAGACTTTGTGATTCTTGACATAGGCAGATGCAAAAGGTACCTCTAGTCCTCGGTCAACCTTTTTTAGCTACTGCTAAATCAATTATTGATGTTAGCAAAGGCAAGTGAATACTAAGGGTGGGGGATAGAAAGGTTATGTTTAAAATGTTTGATGTCATAAATCCTGCCTTTGAACTTATTCGTGTTAATGAATCTAGTAAATTATATAATGATTCACTTTCGAATATTTTGTAGGACTCTTCTTTTAAAGGTCCACTAGAGCTTTTGCAAGCTCAAGGCAGTAAACAAAAGGAAAATTGCAATAATAGAAAAAAGAGCTAGCTTACTTAGAGGTTATAGAATCGACAATAAGACGACAAAAACTCAATCTTTATAAGTCGTCTTGAACATAAAAGTTACGTTGAGCTAAGAACATTAAATAAGCACTATTAGGGAGGCAACCCAATAATTAGGAATGATTTTGTTTGGCTTCCATTTTGGTGTTAGTATAGGATTTTATTGATTTTTTATGTTTTTTATGCTAAGATAAAAAAGCACCGCGAGTTGATTTTGCATATTTTTCATGTTTATAGTATATGCGTTAAGTTTTGTAACACTGCTTGACCAATTGTTAATTTTTTACAAACAATTTTTTGGTATACAAACGATCATAGAGATCTATACAGTCTCTAGACATAATCGTGTGCATTTTGGATTTTTTAAAAATTTTCACACATATGGAAACAAAGAGCTAGTTGCTTAGTAGACACGTCCGCGTAGACTTACACAGACAGATATGCAATTGTGTACAAGATCTTGTAAGTTTGCAAAAACTTACACGTATGTGTTCCTAGTATTGTAATAAGTTTGTGATCATGTAAGTTCGCAACAACTATTTAAAAACCCTATTTTCTTTATTTTCTTCTCTCCCTCCACCATCCACCGTCGTACTTTCTCAATTTCCAACCCATTTTAGTATTTTCTGCTTAAATTACGGCACCTAAGTGAGTTCTTTCATTGATTTTAGTGATTTATTCTTAGGTATTTTGCAATTTTTAAGGATTTTCAATGCCAAAATGCTAGGGTTAGGGTTCGTTGAGATTTAATGTGATTTACATTTATTTTTTGCTTGATTTTGGTTTAAATTTTGAATTTTATCTCTTCTCCAATGATTTATTGGATTAATTTGATGAATTGGATGAGAATTGATTGAAATTTGAATTGGGTATGCATTTTGACTCACTTAATGTTGAATTATGATAATTTTGTGTGCAATTAGGATTGATTCATTGTTTGTATGGTTAGTTGATGTTGTTTTCTAGTTTAATTTCATTTCAATTTTGAATTTTTCATGAATTAGATGTCAAATTTTTTCAATTTTGTGTAATTGTTAGATTAGGTACATTATAACTAGTTTTTGTTGATTTTGCAACCCTTTATATTTTGGATTTTGGCTACAAATTCTTGTATTTTAATCCAAATTTGAATGAATTGAGTATCTTGGACTATTTTGAGATGGTTACATAAAAATAAGAAAAAAGATGGTGTGACCAAAGAGTGACGCCTATGACAAACTTCTCACGGGCATGACAATGGCTCTCATAGGGGTGACAAATTTGTCACGCTCGTGCACATTCTCTTCACTAAAATTAATATCAAGTGTGTCAAAAATACAGGTGACGATGGATTAAAACAAAGACTTAAACCTAGACTCTCTTTATAAATAGAAAAGTTTAAAGAGAGAAAAGGAGGTTGTAACGAGGCTGGAAACAAAGCTGAAAAGAAGCTAGAGGTGGAGAGAAGAAGAGAAAACATAGAGCAGTTGGATGGTGAGAACGAAGAGAAAAATAGCAAAGAGAAAGGAAGAGATGAAGGTAGTGTGAGCGTCCATTCTTCTGGGCAAGGTAGAGCAGACAGAAGACAAGAGCTGATGCCAGAAAGCTTGAGATTGGCAGGAGATTCATCGCCAACTTCCTCATCCGAGAGTTCATTTGTTTGCTCATTCTTAATTCATCTTCTAATGTCATTGTTGAACTCATTTATCTTTTATTTGTTGAACTTATTTCCTTTGTTAGTACTTTGGTAGTCCATTTCTGTTTATTTACTCTATTTATCGCTTTGATACTTCTTTGTACCTGTTAACTATGGGATTGAAGTATATGAAGATGATGAATTGTATTTATTCCATGATGGGATGATTACTTATTCTTGAGAATTAATGTAACTAATTTAGTCAATTATGCATGATGAAGGGCCTATTTTATCGTTGTTTAGGTTTATGGGGGGGAGGGGGTTTGGTTAATTTTCAAGTAAGAAAACAAAATGAAACTAAACTAATGAAAAAATTAAAGAAAACATTATAAAAATGATGAAAGTGATGAATTCGTTAAGACTCAATCATTGGTTCAATCTTGACCTACACACAATTAAACATATTTTATTGAATAGTTCTTATCATACCTCTCTTAGCAACTATTAATTGCAGGTTAACAATAAGTTCTATTAACCTCGATTTTTCCTTAAGTCGTGTTTAAGTAAGAGGTGCTCATTAATTAAACCTAATTGTTGAATAACCTATAAAGCTCTCTAGATTTAATTGGACAACCACATAACGAGTTAGGAAAACAAATTAATCAAGGTAACAACTACATAAGCTCGAGTCATTTAACCTAGGTTATCTTACGCCTAATGATTCGAAACCATTAATTGTCACAAATGAATCTCAACATAACAATTACAAATTATATCGAATAGCAATGGGTTTATACACAAACAATCTAACAATAACGAGAATAAAGATCATTCATATATATATATAAAAACTCAAATCCATAAGCATAGGATAACATAATCAATCCCTAAGAAGAGAAAAAATAACAAACACAATGAAAGAAATGCTTAATCAGGTTCTTCAAAGTCGATATCACCTCCATATTGTGTCAGGAAAGCCTATCCCTTCATGGGTCTCCAAAGAATGAGAGTTCTGCCCCTTTGATGCCTCCTAAAACCCCTGGAACGATTCCTCTAATCTTTCCTGAGTTTTTACCCCTAGAATGATGTTTTTATGCTAAAAATTAGGGTTCGGGTGAGCTGGCAAGAAGACACGCCCTTGATTTGTAGTGTCACGGTCGTGACTAGCCTCCATAGGAGGCTCACGACCATAAACCATGGTTACATAGGCATGATAAGGAGTGTCACGCCCATGCAACATATGTCATGGGCATGAGATGAGTCTCACACCCATGACACATTTTGTTATGGCCGTGAGTCTCCAATCCCTTCATATTTGATGTTTGCAACATTTTCTTATCTCTTCTTGCTCTAATCCTTCTTTTTCTTATTCCATGAAGACAAGTGAGTGTGACTATCAAGAAGACAACTCAAATATTATGCTTTCAACTCACTTTAGCTCTTTCGCTCCCGAATTGTACCTAAAATCAAATATGAACTAAAGTGAACGTCTTAAGAATTTTATAACATTGATTACTAAGTGTTTTGGAATACATGTATAATCAATTAAGCAAATATCAAAGTGTCTTAGAACTTTACTTTGATTTCACAAATGCTTCCACATGAAATTATTCTACAAAAGAGAAAGGCTAAAGCTACAATAAACTTATCAACATTCAAATGACTCTCACAAAGATAAGTATAACAACAACAACAACAGCCCAATGTACAAGGCTCCCGCTTTGCGAAGTTCAAGTAAAGGACATCAAGTTTATCCAACTTTCTCTTTGCCTTTTACAAAGAGTCTGTTTTCATGACTCAAATCTGTGATCTTTTGGTCATAACGGTGTAACCTTACAAGTTGCTCCAAAGCTTGCCCCTCACAAAGATAAGTAAAATGAATGAAATCAAGTCAAATGACTTTTCCACAAAGTCCAAATTCAAGGATTGAAAGAAGAAGTTCAAGTTAAGAAGTATCTTGAAATTCTATTGGAACTCTACAAGCTCTTCCAAATTCTAAGATACCTTAAAACCTTGTCAGCTATATAAGAAACAAGGATTGAAGCTACATCAAATTCATTAGCATTCACATAAGAACAACTCAAGTATGACCCTCACAAAAACTAAGCAAGACATACATGCAAAATCAAGCCAAGTGACATGTAAACAATAAGATGATTTATTAAGAACGAAGTAACCATCGTAATCATTGTTAATTTTTTGCAACATGTTTTGGTTTGCAGTTTAGTCAAATATAACATTTTACTTATTGTCTAAGATGAGGTATAATATGATGAGTTGGAATGTAGTTTAAATATGTCTTATGTACTACCTTTTAATAGACATACAAAACTAATTGTGTGAGAGAGCAAAACTTCCTCTTAATAGATTAAAAATCTTTAGATATTTATTCTTTGATGATCAAATTAGTAAAAGTAAAGATTGAGGTGGTTATTATAGAGCACATGTGTTTATTTGATGTATTGAAAGATCTTAATTTATTAAGCTACTCATTAGGCTTTGATTTATAACAAGAATTTAATCCACATCTATGATTATGATAAAACATAATGAAATTGGGCCTAGGACGTCTAGAGAATCATGGGTGGTAGGAATTGTTTCAAGTTTAACGAGCCTCGTTGGTTCGTTATGACACTCGCATGACTTGTCAACATTTCCAAATCTCAACTATAACATTAACCTCCATAAAATGAAAAGGGAAGTCCATGTCCAACAGACCAAGTAGGTAGATGTCCTTTGCATAAATTTCTTGTCAGTGCTTCATTTTCATTTCTCTTTTTGAATAAAAAGAATGCTCAAAAGTTTAAAAATAATGCATGAGGACGCTTACCCCACAAAAGTTTTTCATCGCCAATTAGGATGCTGATAATATACACTATTATTTGAGTTTATAATATTTTTGAAATAAGAAGCAGTAATTCTTTTGGAGAGAGTTGTTTGTAAGGATTATTCACCTATGTATCTGCACTGAAAAAAGGTTTGGCTTATTGTCTGTAGGCGCTCTGGAGCAAGAGCTTCTGCTTATATTCATACCTAATCAGATTTTAAATGCTTTTTGAATAAGCGAATACGTTATAGATATTCAAACAACTGCAATGCTGAAGGAAATATTCAAGCACTCATAAATGTAAAATTAGATAAAATGTTAAGTTAACACAATCTAAATATAATAAGACAAGATATAGGCCAAGTATAAAAATAAATGGGCAAAAACTCAGAAAGAAAAGACAGCCTCCACATAGATATAGACTTTAGAATTATAGATAAGTAACCAAATTATAAAAATGGAAAAAAATATTTTTAATCATTTTATTATTCTTCAATCGAAGGTAACAAAACATGAAATTGTAAATGATTTATTTTTAATATAAAACAAAATATGAGATATACATTCTAGTTGCAATGCAACTATAACCGAAAATGCATGATTAGGGAAGGAAATTATGTCTCTCTATACAGGTCAGACTGTGCCTTTTAGCAAGAAAAACGTAATATATAGTCTCGTTTCTACTTGGACTACTTGATTGCTTACTTTGTTCTTTATCATTACTTAATGATTCTTTAACTGTTCTCGTTTTCTCAATTTCAGTAATAATTAGACACAATCTTACCAATAAAGCAGTACTTATTTGATATTGTGCCATTCCCTCTTCTACATATTATGTTTGGGAACCATTTGAAAGCATGTATCTCCTTTCTTTCACTCTTTTCAGTCTCTGCATTCTGCAATTACACCTACGGATGACAGGCGTAAAAGAAGGACAAGTGAACAGTAAATTTTGAGAATTGCTTTACTAAGAGATGTCGTATGTGCAAGCGTGAAAAAACAACTCTCTCATAACTTTACATCTGGGACGGGACCCCCACGTCACGTGGGAGCAGTTTTTTCTCTTCTTTTTTCTTTTGTTTCTTCTTTTTTTAATATATGATTCAGCATCTTAATTACTTCTTAAATGAAGAAGCATACTATATTTGGCAGTCATAAGCAATATCTACACCTTAAAAAGCTAGACAACACTAGAGCAGATAGCGGAAGCCTTGATGACTTAGAAGATTGATAGTTGATTTGTTTGACAATACCTAACATAACATGGCAAGCTAAGGGAGCTTGACAGACATGGCACAATCTGACAATGGGTCGTTTGAATGAGATGGGAAGCCTGTTCTGTTGAATATTATAACTGAAGAAATCTGTATTCAGCGTCTTTAGATCTGATACCAACATTCCACCACACACACCCACCACGCTTTTATTCACTCCTTTCTTCGTCTTTAACATTCTTCAATTTTTTTCTTCGTTAGGTATCTCATTGCTTTCGCTGGTCTTAACTTCTTTTTTTTGTTTTTTTTGGTTTCAACATTCCACAATTTCTTCCACAAGAACTGCTGCTCCATCTACTCTTATAAGTATATACAAATATTACAAACAGAGCAAGAATCTCCAAGAAAATCTTTCTTTTCTTATGTATTGGGTGTGTTCCTTGTTTGAGTCTTGCTGAAGATCTAGGCTGTTCTTGGTCTCTTTCTAGTCATTTTCTGGTAGTTAGACAGGGATCTAGGTGTTCTGAGCACTGACTGCCACAGGCATTTCTACTCAAATCTGTGCTCAGGGTGATATAATATCTCCTGTCTATGCCTGCTTGTCAGATATTCGTGATTAAGAGCCGAAAGGGTTTCTAGGAGTCGCTTCAATTTGTGATTTTTTTTTAAAGTGCTCTGAAAGTTTTAGGCCTTCATAACTTATTGAAAAGGAGAATGGTGGCAGCCAATGGGCTATGGTTCACAGTTCTTGGTATTGCGTCCTGTGTGGCATTCATTTTCATGTCGTTTGGTGATGTGAGGATCACTTATTATCAAGAGCCAGAGTTAGCTTTTATTGAGAGAAATGGGACTCAGTTTACGGTGGATGGTAGAGCTTTTTA
Source organism: Erythroxylum reticulatum (assembly GCA_025504915.1). Classification (NCBI taxonomy): domain Eukaryota; kingdom Viridiplantae; phylum Streptophyta; class Magnoliopsida; order Malpighiales; family Erythroxylaceae; genus Erythroxylum; species Erythroxylum reticulatum. The sequence goes on along the minus strand of JANSVA010000009.1, from coordinate 3,584,123 downwards.
CATTAATGGATGGAATTCGTTTTGGTTGATGGACCATGCTGCGGATGAAGACAGAAAGCCTCGTGTTGGTGCAATGCTGCAAGCTGGTGCAAAAATGGGTATGACTGTTTGTCGGACTTGGGCTTTCAACGACGGTACCTACAATGCCCTCCAGATCTCCCCCGGCCAATTCGATGAGCGTGTTTTCAAGGTATGTGACGCTTCAATTTGTTCTACTAATTCTGATTTTGTCTGAAAGATTTTACTTGGAAATTTTGGATTTGATTTTTGTTCAAACATCTTTTGACATTTCGGGTACTTTTGTCGGTAGGTTACTTGCCTCTGAACGGTGTCTTCTTTCACATTAGAAGATTAACTTTATTTAAAGTGTCGGTGAGATGCTGTACGAAAAATGACCAAATTGATGATGAAGAAACATATTTAACTGAGGTTCAGGACGAATTACCTGACAACAGATGAGCCATTAGGCATTTTACGTTTTTATATGCTCAACCAACATGTGTGTCCTTTGCACTACTATGGACAATGCAAATAAAAACTGCGAAGGCCCCTTCAATTTATCACTAGGAGCCTCAAACTTATGATTCATAGGATAATTGTCAAGTAAAATTCATCCCCCTAGTGGCTTTCATTTCATGCTAATATCCTTATAACGCCTCATGGATAAATAATCAATCCTTGAGAATTTATGTGTGCATGTCAAACAACTGTATGTTTGCTTTCCGTTGTTGCCATACTCTTTAAACAATGCTTCTTGAGTTCATCATCCATCCCTACTTTAAGGATGGTTAAGACGACATTCACAGCAAAAACTCCGTTTAAACCTGATTCTTCTTTACCTTCTAAAGTTTCCCTCTCCCATGCTAGCAATGGAGATTTGGTCAAATCAATCTGTCTATAATATCAATGATTATACTGCTTTCTCTATTTCTTGTACTGTTAAAGAGAATAAATTGTAAGTACTTATTCAGCATCTGCCAGTTTGATGACTCGTTTTTTTTTTAGGCTTTGGATTATGTTATTTCAGAAGCAAGACAGCATGGAATTAGGCTACTTCTGAGTTTAGTTAATAACTTACAAGCTTATGGTGGGAAGACTCAGTATGTGAAGTGGGCATGGGAAGAGGGCATTGGTTTAAGCTCTTCAAATGATTCCTTCTTCTTTGATCCATCCATCAAACGATACTTTAAGAATTATATTAAGGTATGTGTTATCCTTCTATGCATTTCTTTTTGGCAGTTTAACCAAATCACATTTCAAGCTTCTTTTAACCATATTCCTCAGACAAATTGCATTTCGCTGGAGTTTACTTATTCAATTATGAAAGGATGGAACATATCCTCTACCAAAAGACAAAACGACTGAGTATCTCATGTAGCTTTGTTTGAATCGAGAATTTCCTTTCTTCTAATGTCTCATGAACCATAAATGTATGGGTTTTCTTCCTGGGCTCTTTATCCATATGCAGACAATATGAGATAAGAATTAACCAGCTTTTACTGGCATGCAATCAATCTTTTTATGCTTCCCTCTTCCACCGAAAAAAAGCTATATTCATTTGAGTGCCATTAGCAAATGCTCACAAATTGATTTTAATTTTTTTATCCATCTTCTCAAAAGTGAGGAAAGAGCATAGATACCATATGCAACTTCTAAGTTGTCATAAGCAAGAGCATAGATACCGTATGCAACTTCAGAATATTTCTATCAAGTAGAGTTTTGCTAAATCAGTTGGCTTATATTACCCAGGTGTAGGAGATTTTGTCTTTGATAGAACACCAGTAAATGGATCTGCTCTGCAAATTGAAAACTTAGAGACTATGAGTTACTTCTACACAGGAAGTACTCTGGAAATGCAGTATACATGGTGTCTTTGTGTATTTTACATGGACAAAGATGCTGCAGTTGATATACTATTTTTAATTGAAAAAGGAAGGTTATGGTTTGATAGGAATGCTGAAAAAATTAGAAAATCAGTCACCTCCTTTACTGGATGTAATCTCTTCCATGGATATTATACTCGAGTTCTGGATCATTTTGTGTATTCTAGTGTAATTTACGTACATTGTGTAGGAGAATAATAACCAAGGTCACTGTTCTCTAAGTCAGGTCATGCTGAGTATCTGGGTGACAAATTCTGTAGACACACAAATATTATCAAACAATTATTTATTTCTAGAGATTACTTGGTCAATTCTGATTTACGTTCTTATAACAGACAATGCTGACAAGAAGAAACACCATCACGGGGTTTGAATATAGGAATGATCCCACAATCTTTGCTTGGGAGTTGATAAATGAACCCAGATGCATGTCTGATCCTTCAGGAGACACTCTTCAAGTAAGTTAGAAACCTTTCTACCCCATATTGTTCGTTTATTGGAGATAAATCCCTTTTACAAGGCCAACTGAGTGAGAAATATTAGGTCTTCACAGTTCACCCCATTGATGCAAAATTTCGATTTACACATCAGATATTTATAAGATTCCTCTATTAAATATTCAAGGAAATCTAGAAATGTGATGTGAAATTCTTCATGCTAAGACTAACGTTTTTGTTCTGCCATCAAGTGAATGTTTATGTTGCGAGGTAAACATCAGATGTGTTAGTTTGCTTAGATCGTTCAAACTTCTCTTTAAGATCAAATTGCTCAAACAATTCTTTTCTGCCTAATATCACGGTCAAGTGTCCTTAATGTTGTTTTACTGTATCAAATTTGGATATCAATGTTTCCTAATCAGAATTCATCAGCAAATATCTGTATGATAGCTCCTCTTTTTTTCCCTTTTAGAGAAGCAAACAAAGAAGGAAAGGAAAGGAGAGGAGTCTTTACAAATGCTGTTAAGCAATAATACACAATCAGAAATGAATAGAAATATCTAATTGATATCTACAAAATCTGTAAGCATTAACTTAGTGGGTTATAATCGCAGGACTGGATAGTGGAAATGTCTGCTTTTGTGAAATCAATCGACAAGAACCATCTGCTGACTGTGGGGCTCGAAGGATTTTATGGCCCTAAAAACCCCAAAAGGTTAACTGTTAACCCAGAAAATTGGGCTTCAACCTTTGGATCAGATTTTGTTCGCAATTCCAAGATCTCAGACATTGACTTCGCCTCTGTTCATATATACCCTGATCATTGGTAAGCGTCATGAGTTACTCAAAATTAACAATTTTGTAGGAGACAAGATGAAAACATAAATAATACGAGCCTTCAGTTGTGAACTTATTAAAATTTTTCATCCGGGGCCATAGGTATTTTAAGTGTTTGTGGCCAAAACAAGAGCGTCTAAGATCTCATGGCGACTTCTGATGCATCATTAACCTAGTCTTGATACCACTGGATACATAGTTACACTCCTTTATGTCTATAATAGTGCTTCTGAGCATCTGGCCTACATCTAATACACTTTTTTCTTTGGCAGGATCCACGACAGAGAATTTAAAGATAAATTGGCATTTGTGTCGAAGTGGATGCTTTCTCACATTGAAGATGGTCACTATGAACTGAACAAACCTGTCTTATTCACTGAATATGGATTGTCTAACCTTAACAAGGACTTCCACTACTCTCAGCGGGACCAGTTCTACAAAACCATTTCAGACATCATCTATAAATCTGCAAAGAGAAATAAATCTGGGGCAGGTGCTTTGATCTGGCAGTTTTTTGTTGAAGGGATGGAGGAGTTTAATGATGATTTTGGAATTGTCCCATGGGAAAGACCATCAACATACAAACTTTTAACTGAACAATCATGTAGGTTGGCCAGAATTAAGGGACTGATCCAACAAAATAGGATCTTGAAAGAGCTGTGTTTGGAAAGGCAGTAAAATTTTAATCATTTTACTAGAAGGATGAAGCTCTGTTTGCAAGATTAGCCTTGTGGTGTTGGGATTGTGGAAGGAACGGATGCAGGGAATTGATTTTGAATCAAAAGTGCCAGTTGGGTGGTAGGCACATGTAAACGAGGTGCTTTGACCTACTTATACTTTGCGATACATATTTTAGGATTTGTTGTGCAATTTATAGACGATCTATCTGATAGCATTGTAGAGAAGCAGAAACCATGAACGTTTCTGGGAAATGTTATTCTCAAAGTTTATTCAACAGAGATGGAGTAGCATTCTAAATATATTAATATAGGTTTGACGGTAATGCTTAAGTTACAGAACCACACAAATAAAAGCTCAATGGAGAGATGAACTAAATAAAGCCCTTGGCAATTGAACAAGGAAAGTTAAAATTCTAATACTCCAATAAGTACATGAAGGGAAAAAACTAAAGGGCAAAGAAACAAACTTTAACTCTATCTGACTGTGATCAAAACCCAAAGAAAAATCAGATCAGCTTACAAATGCTAATCAAAGAACCAACTTCTGCTTTTGCTTAGCAAATCTCGGTGAAGTCCTAAGTACTTTGGTAGCAGAGCTAAACCCAACCTCCTCTCCGTTATTAGCCTTTATTCGGCCTTTCAATTTCTTTCCCTTAGACTTGCCTCTACTCACCTCTTCAACCACTCTCATAACATCACAATCCTCCTCGTCCTCCATTACCATTTTTCTCGTCCTCATCTTTCCATTAACGTTAGCTACATTTTCCTTCGCCACTCTATCGAAATCCCCCACCAACTTCCTCGCAGGTTGCTTCCTTGAATCCACCCTCTCGATCGTCTCTTCATCCTCGCTTTCCTGAACAAATTTCCGTCTCTTTGCCACCTTAGGAGCCGGAGGAGGCGAGATCGAGGCAACCCTTTTCCTGTTTTTGTCACTTTTCCCATTTGCATCAGCCTGTACATGATGTTTCACCGGATTGGGACTAATGCTAGACCCTTCCGATTTGGCCTGTTTGTCCTTTTGCTTTCGGAGCCTGTCGATGTTGCCCTCGATCCGACCCTGTAGGCGGAGGCGTTCAAAGCTCAGACCTCCCATGGACCAGTGAGCCTCCCGAGCCCATGTGAGGAAAGGTTCCATCACAGACGCGGGAGGGTCTATACGCTCCACGTTAAGCTTGACGTCGGTGTAGATGCGGGGGCGAGGGAGGCTACTGCCATAAAACTTGCCGGGACCCAAAGGTATTACCATGACTATTTAGTTGGCTCCCTCTGAGACTAAACCACGTCGAGGAGTGCGTGTGGCTGTGTCACGTGATTTGAACGCCAGTGATGAAGTGTTTATATAAATAAAAAACTGCGGGAGTGAAAACTGAGGATTTGGTGGCGCGGCGGGAACATGTTTTGGCGCCTAAATTTGGCGCCATTGGGGATTTCAGATTGCAATTTCCAAAATAGGCGCGCAGGCATCTGTTATTGGACCTAGTTTTCTGCGTGAGGTGATCTGAGTACTTGTAATTTTAAGCTTTTTCATATTTAAAAATATTTTAAAAACTTAAACAGCTACGTACCAATCACACAAATATAATATGCATAGTGAGTTAAGTGTCCGTACTTATTTTTATCTTGTCTTTTTATAGTTTTAAGTTAAATGTTCTCGTATGCAATCTTATTCAATTTTATTTCAATTGTGTCTATTTACTTTTTTTGTCATTTCCTATTAACATCACTTTGGTGTATTTTCTATTTTACGACATTTACTCTTATTCTTTTAATTATTTGTTAATCTTGCTTAAATTTTAATTGGGCATGTAGGCCTATTAGAATTCATTTTTATCTCTTTGTTTAAATTTGAGTTTTTATGCCCGTTACGTTTAAGCCTTCAAGTCTTTAGTTTTGAAACTTCAAATCTTTAAGACTTTAAGGAGTCCTTTTAAACCAATAAACTTTTGATCTCATTTCCCCTTTTCTTCAAAAATTAACAAATTAAAAAAATCTTTTGGCCTTAAATTCAATCATTTTGTTTTTGTAGTCTAGTTTAGTGAATCCTTTGTAAAGGACTATTCTATCAAATCCTTTCAATGTTTTAATCCTTTGTTTCAAGGTTTCTCCTATCATTTCAAATAAAAACTTTTATATTACTTCCTTTTATCTTATTAAGATTTTAAATTTATTTATCTCGTATTTTTGTTCAAATTGCACTTTCATATAGACTAAATTTACCTTTGAAAAATCAAATTAAAAATTTTATCAACATTTGAAGTCCTATGAAATGTTACAAACAATTTTGTGCAATTTATCCTAAAGTTTTAGATAAAATCATAAACTCTTAGATAATCAACCTTTTATTTTAATCCCCAAATATCTCTTTAAGTATTTCATTTTAAGCCCTAGTTCAAACTACAAACTATTAGTCATTCAATGACATATTTTATTTTCTTTCTCTAGCTTGCTTATATTTACCTCACACTTCATATTTGCTTTTATAAATCTTTTTATACTTAGGTGGGTAAAGTAAGCTGCCTAACACCTTTTGTATATTGAAGAAGTAAATGTGTTGTTACTAGTATTTGAGCTTTAAAGCATTACTACTTCATCATCCTTGTGGTATCCTAATTCTTACCATTTTCAATTTAAGGATTAATATGTCCCCCTTAACCTTTATTACGTGTCTCCATGCTTCTGCAATTGTTGTGCTGCATTCTTTTGTTGATTGTTATTTATCTTACCCACATCTCAATCACCCTCAGCACCCGATCTCTAGGTTTCTTTATCCCTTTAAAGCATCTTTCATTCCTTTCTCTCTATAAAATATGCATACAACATCTTGTTGATATTATCACCACTACTATGTCCTTTTTGGATCTAGTTTTGTATGCTTCCATCTGAGTCAGTGTTTTTGGAAAGTTCATCCTATTGTTGGCAAGTTGGCATTTGTACGTTATGCTCTACCATATTTCCTTATAATACTTGCGTTCAAATAAAAGGTGGCTTTGAGTTTCTGAGTACTTACGAGCCATTTACTCACAATATTCATATATCCTAGGCTATCCATTGTATTAAATCTGTTTCTTGCCACCAACCATAAGAAGGAAGCTACATTAGGTGGCATGTTTTTGTTCCATATTACTTTTGCCCATTCTAGTCTCTTCCCTCTTGTTCTTAGAAGCTCTTTACTAGAGTTATTATTGAAGACTCTCAAAAGATGCTTGAGCTAAGTATAATGGTCCATTCCTTTTTTAGTAGTTCTGTACCTTGGTAAAGATGAGGTAATTTCTATTAGATCATTGCTCCCTATTTATCCCCACTTTTACTTTGGAGTTAATAACGAATCTCTCCAATATTGTAGGCAGGAATTTTGAATGGATCAATGGGTTAGCCTTACTTTATTTATCAAAGTATAATGAGCCCAATTCCCTGTTTCCCATCATGCATTTGAAGTAGAAACTCTAGCTTTATATTTCCATAAACTTTTGCCTTTTAAGACATATATTTGCACCCATGTAACCTACAAGGATTCCTTTTTCTCCATAAGCCTCCACAACCTCTTAACTATGAACTTTTTATTGCTAAGGTTAATAAAAGTTATTCCTAAATCTCCCTCATCCATTTGCTTACAAACCACACTCTAAGCCACTTTTGTATTGTATCTCCTGTTATATGTACCTACCTAAAGAAAGTTTCTTATAGCTCTTTTAATTGTTTTGATTAGTTCCTTATTAAGGAATATATGTAAAGTCCAATATAGATGTAAAGAGTTCAACATAGGCTTAATTAGAGTCACTCTCGCTACATATGAAAATGCTTTCTTAGTCTAGCTATTTAGCCTTTTCCAAATCTTTTCTAATAATTAGCTACACTCTTTATAATGTAGCTTCCTTATTGAAATACGCCATCAAATATACAAAAATGGAGGTTGCTTGACTTGTATTCCAAAAATACTAGAAAGCCAACTGGATATTTGGATTACACTAAAGGATATAAACATTTGACTCTTGTGAAAGTTTATACTTAAGCTAGATAAATTTTAGCACCCCACCCTCTCGAGACACGTACCTAATATCTTGAGTGATATTCGAGTCCGTGCCCCGCGAGGGTGACGTACTAGCATACTTAGTCAGTCAAACACTTGAAACTCAGTATAAATTTTTCAAAATTAACACACGCGTATGCAGAAATTAATAATCGAAATGACCCATTTTAATCATAAACTTTTTCAATCACAGTAATACAATCATCAGAATTTCAATAGCCATTTGGGCCCATTACAAATACAGATTACTTGAAGTCATAATTTCATTACATTGCAAAATCATTTACAAACATCTCCAGAATGAAAAGTTATTACAAAACATAAATGCTCAATTACACAAGTTACAATAATTGCGGAAGACTCTATTTGATACGAAATAAAGAAAACAATTGTAAACGTGAACTGATCACAAACTCAATCTCTTACTCGATTGCAATGTATACTCCTATTTGTCTAACAGGGTAACTCTTTAGAGCCTGAAAAATATTACAAATTTTGGGTGAGTTTTGAACTCAATGAGGTAACTATCATCGATGGTTCACTCAATTCATGCAACACATCATTTCAAATAACATACAATAACATTTTCACATAAATGATCATGTATCACATTTTCACTTAAGCATAGGAAATTTTCGATTTCAATCAATCAAACATACTTAACAAAATGCATATGAAATGCTCATGAGACGCTTTTCCAATTGTTATATTGTTGTGACCGAGTTCCTAAACTGTCCCGTATCTATTTTGGATACCGGACTCATTGATGACTATCCCTTATTCGATGAGGACACATGGCTCATTTTATATAGTAAGCCTTAGGCTCTTAATCACTGTTTGAGCTCGAGGCTCTTTTTCACACTTTAAGCTTTAAGCTTTGATCGATGGCTACTCTGGTCACAACTACCATTATCTAATTGTGCATTCATGTATGGAATGCATCTATCACAATCAATCATATTATGAAACACATAGTTCTTCACATTTACATACAAGCAGTACTTCAATATCTCAATCCAATATCACAGTCATCGGACCTTCATTGGAAAGGTTGGTCAAAACCAGTTTGACATTCCTAAATATTGGGTGGTCATGATGCGTTGTTAGACACCAATCTTAATCTATGATTATAAATTGTTTAGTTGGAGAATCAAAAATAATTAAAAGGAGTTTTAATTTATCTAATTTTAATTATGAATT
>JANSVA010000009.1:3550233-3566125 GCA_025504915.1 Erythroxylum reticulatum | reverse complement strand
GACACATGGTAGGTAGTATTGTACCATAATTCAGCCCATGACACCCACGAAGACCAATGTTTGGGTTCAGAAGCAAAACACCTTAAATAGGTCTCTAAACATTTGTTAAGTACTTCAGTTTGCCCATCCGTCTCCAGATGATAGGAGGAGCTCATTTTCAGCATAGTTCCTTGCAATCGAAACAATTCCCGCCAGAAGTAGCTCACAAATATGGGATCCTGATCACTTATGATGGATAATAGAATTCCATGTAAACAGACCACCTCCTTTACAAATACTTCAGCCACACTTTTAGCAGTATATGGGTGCTTCAATAGAATAAAGTGACCGTATTTGGACAGCCTATCTACTACAACCAATATCGCTTCATATCCTTTAGACCTAGGAAGTCCCGTGATGAAATCCATTGATATATCTTCCCAAATCTGGTCGGGAATGGGAAGGGGCTGCAGCAGACCCCCAGGAGAGGTAGCAGCATACTTCTGCCTTTGAAAAATGTCACAAGACTTAACAAAGTCTTGGATGGACTTCTTCATACCAATCCAATAAAGATTGCTGGCGATCCTCCTATATGTGCGTAGGAAACCTGAATGGCCTCCCATAGGTGAAGAGTGAAATTCTCTAAGGAGTAAGGGAATGAAAGTGGATTGAGCTGAAATCACTAGCCTTCCCTTGTGTAAGAGAACTCCTTGGTGCCATTGAAACCCTTTCCTCGCATCTGGATTTTGCTGTAATTCCTTGACAATACCACTCAAAGTAGGATCTTTGTCTACCTCCTGCTGCAGGATTTTACCATCAGCCCATAATAGATAAGAAACCATATTCTTCAATTCACCCTCTTCATGAATCCGTGACAAAGCATCAGCAGCTTTGTTTTCTGGTCCCGACTTATAAATGACTTCAAAATGATACCCAAGTAACTTAGCCATCCAGACATTGTTGGTCGGTTGTGGATACCTTTGTTGCAGCAAATGGCGGAGACTTTTTTGATCTGAATACACCACAAAGGGTCTGCCCAAAAAATAATGTCGCCAATGATGTACTGCTAATACCAATGTCATTAGTTCTTTCTCATAAGCTGACTTAGAGAGATTCCCTTTGGATAAAGCTTTACTGAAGTATGCAATCGTTCTATTTTGCATCAATACAGCCCCTAACCCCTTGCCCGAAGCATCACTCCACCTCAAAGGGTTGGGAAAATTGTGGAAGAGCCAATACTGGGGATGTAGTTAAAGCCTTCTTCAAATTTTCAAAAGACTCTAAGGCTGCCAAATTCCAATGGAATCCATCTTTCCTTGTTAATTCGGTAAGAGGTTTGGCTATCTTACCATAGTTCATAATGAACTTTCGATAGTATCCTATCAAACCAAGGAATCTCCTTATCCCTTTCACATTCTACGGAATAGGCCAATTCACCACACTTGAAACCTTGGCTGAATCCACCGCTACTCCTTGTTCAGAGATAACTTGACCTAGATATGCTACTGTTCTTTTCCCAAAATTGCACTTCTGCTTATTAACCACAAAATGATTGTCTTGTAAGACATCCAAGACATTTGTTAAGTGTAAGAGATGTGGGTATCCCAATCAGCACTATATATGAGAATGTCGTCAAAAAAAACCAGCACAAACCTCCTAAGGAAGGGTTTGAAAATATCATTCATAGCGGACTGAAATGTTACTGGTGTGTTGGTCAATCTGAACGACATCACGAGGAATTCATAGTGACCATCGTGTGTTCGGAAGGTCGTTTTATGAATGTCCTCCCTCTTGACCCTAATTTGATGGTGCCTGGATTTGAGGTCTAGTTTAGAAAAGGCTCCTGCACCATTCAACTCATCTAATAACTCATCCACCACCGAAAGAGGGTACTTGTTAGGGACGGTGACTTTATTTAGGGCTCTATAATCTACACACATTCTCCATGAATTTTCTTTTTTCTTGACTAAGATTACTTGACTGGAATAGGTGCTAGAACTTGGACGAATGATCCCCATTTTTAGCATTTGCTGCACCTGCCTTTCAATCTCATCTTTATGATGATAAGGGTACTTGTAAGGTCTTACACTAATAGGCCCTTGTCGTTGTTGCAGGACAATAGCATGTGAGTGATTCCTTTCGGGAGGTAGCCCTTGCACCTGTTGAAAAACCTCCGGAAAGTTAGTCAACACTTGATTCAACTCCCCTTATTCTTTTCTGGTAAGTTGCATCTGTTGTTCCTCCCTTATATCTACTCCTTCCACGGATAGGAAACTCCCACTCAAGATAGCAAGGAGACCATGCAAGCACACTGAATCTTCGTGGTACTCATTGCCTCTCCTCGGTGTAATTTGAAGCCCTGCATTGCCACAAAGTTGCTCCTTTTGCCCCTTATGTTGGAATTGCATGGTCATCTCCTTCCAATCAACCATAACCTTTCCTAAGGTGTGTAACCAAGCCACCCCTAAGATCACGTCCATTCCTCCTAAATCCAGGATATAAGCATCTATCTTCCACTCCATTTCTCACATCCGAATAGGAACTTCCAGACACTTTCCTTTAGTAGCCACCTTATGGCCATCCCCCAATTTGATTCCCAATGCTCTACTCATCCCTACAGTCAACCCAAGACCACTGGCTAACTTCGGCGAAATGAAGTTATGGCTGGCCCCGCTATCAACTAGGATCACAATAGGGACTCCCTGTAGCTTCCCTTCCAATCTCATGGTTTTAGTCTCGGGTATCATTGCCTCCTTAACACAGAATACTCCCATAGTTTGGCATTCTAGGGCTATCTCTCCCTCCTCTTCTATTTCTGCCTCCAATGCGATGATTTCTCCATCCTCATTCAAGGTTTCCTTGTCATCCAAGATCAATAGTCTCAATTGCTTTTCTGCACACTGGTGTAGAGGATGAAACCTCTCCCCGCATCTGAACAAAGACCCTTGGCTTTTGTGTCCATAAGTTTGTGATAAGAGAGATGTTGTAGCCCTTTATTCCTCTCTGTCAAAGCCCTTTTGTCACCTTCCGACCTTCTTGTTGGGGTCGCAAGGGTGGAAACTCCCATTCTGCTCTGAGCATGGGATTCGGGTTGAGACCCGGATGTCTCCCGGGGTTCTCCCCGCCCCAAACTTGCCAGTAAATTTGCCACAACCCATTGGGTGTGGGTGCTCTGTATCCCTACGGTTCGGGTTGACCTGCAAGTTGCCCATAAAAAAACTCCCTCGGTTTGGCATCCGAATGCATGATCGAGAGCTAGAGTTTTCGACACCTCCACCTTCGCTGTTAACCTCATCCTCCACTGCCCTGGTGATTTTCATCAACTGATATCGGTTCACTGGCCCAAATGTACACACCCGTCGACGTATATCTGCTCTCAACCCACTCATGAAGTACCCCATATATTGCTCCTCGGGCGACCCACCTACGACGAGATGAATTTGAAGGCTTCAATATATTCCTCCACCGAGTCAGTTTGTCACAAATCCGATAGCTCTTCGAATGGGTTGTCAAATCTTCTCCCTTCATAACGCTCGATTAGAGCCCTCTTAAACTTCTCCCAAGCCAGATCCTCTTCCGTCTCCCTCAGCAGATTAAACCAATGTATGGTTGAACCTTCCATGCTCAGAAGAGCTAGCTTCATTTTTATTGGCTCTGAGGTATTATGGACTTCAAAATACACTTCCGCCCTAGTGATCCACCCTACCGGATCAGACCCATCGAACATGGGTAATTCCACCTTACGGACCGACATTCGGTATTTCTCCATCGTGTCATAGGAATGCTCCATCGGAGTTGGTTGCCGCCTTTCACCAGCCATAGTCTGCCCCCTCCCTAAGGCATCGCCACTTCCCTGTCCTTCCTCCGGTCTTTTGCCCATCATCTTGCTCATGTCCAACAGCAAGGCTCGCTGCATTTCCCCCATAGCCATCCGCATAGATGATTGAATTTCCTCAACTCCAGCCTCCAGATTCACCATACGGGATTCCAACGCTTCTACTCTATCGGACATCTTAGGTGGCATCAAGGTAGGTTACTCAAAATTCTGAAGTCTCAAAAAAAAAAAAAAACTGATCCTCCTCTCCCTATTGAGAAAGTATCTGGCAGGTCGGACCAATGTTAGAACTCTAGCTTAATACACTAGAGTTGTATTATATTGATGATTGATAATAGAGGAAGTGTGCTGCTATTACAAGGTGGTTTTAATGAACACCTTCGATCCAAAGCTGGATCAGCTCCTCAGAGGAATAATTTCTCTCTGTCTACAATTTCTAACTGACTGAATATTTCTTCTCTCTTTGTCTCCTACTTGGCTACCCCACCTGTACATTCAGTTATTTATCCCAACCTTGTACCCAATCTACACCCCCACACTACTAACTAACTTTTGCATCATTCTCGACAGCCCCCTCTCTCTTTCTCCTCGAGTACACTCTCCATATCCTAGGTTTATTGTTATTGGTCCTAATATTAGCTCCCTATTACTTCTTTGAACAAAAATTGTAGTAGTAATTGGTATCAGAGCTACTTGATTCTTCGTGAGTAGTGGTGAAGTTGACAATGGTGGAAGGAAGTAGGTTGATCGATGTAAGAAGGTTGGAAGAGAACATGAGGAATCAGTTTTGTGACATATTCTTGAAGTATGAAAGAATGATTGAAGAATTAAAAGAATGGTTGTTGCAATTGCATCAACAATCTAATCAGTAGAAAATCAATAAGGAGGAAGCTAGGTGACAGATGAAGAGTCAATCAAGAAGTAGTTGTTCAGTTCCCACTGGCTTTAGTAAAGTGGAACTTTTGCAATTTGATGGAACATAATTTAGAGGCTGGGTTTATCACTGCAAACATTTGTTGTTCTTGGATGAAACACCACCATAATTGAAGGCTAGAATTGCGACTGTTGATTTGATTGGAGAAGCTTTGTGTTATGATCTTGTGTGCAGGATCTCGTCCACGGTCGTTAATCCGAGGATCTCTCCAATTTGCCTCCTTTCCTTTACGGAAGTTGATGCCCTTCTTCGATGAACCTGTTGTTGAAGAAGATTGGCAGCTGACTTTGTAAAAGGACAAGCTTGGCTGAAATCTAAGTTAACCTACACTTAACTAAGAATTTCACTGATAATTTGCTACTTAATTTATTGCATAATGTAATAGCCTCATATAGGCAAAGAAACATAAAAGTTCCACCTAAATTAGGATTCCTAGAAAGACTCCTATTCAAGTTGTTTTTATTAACATAATTATAACAGAAACTAGTTCAAAAATAATAGGGAAATAATAGACTCTTACTAAAAATAAATTACTCTCTAATAGACTGTTAATAAAACACTCCTCTTTGCAAGCAGTTTCTACTCGCCTCCCATATCTACCACCTCAGCCAGCCATGTATTTCTCCCCTCCTTGTGTAGGTTTATCCCACAAATGCATTCATATCATCACTCTCCTCCCCGTCAACAAGCTTGTCCTCACGCATGAAGTTAGGATAAGCCATCTTGAAGTGATCTTGAGTTTCCCACGTAGCTCCTTCTTCAGATAACCCTTCCCATTGTATCAAAAGTTCTTGATTGCCTTGGTTTAGAGGAGTTTTGAGGACAACATGTGGCACAGGTATCATGTTGCTCTCTTTTAGTGGCAGCAGCGATGGTGCGGTTGCAGGTGGGTTGCCTTTAAACTCTATCAACAAGGAGACATGGAAAACATCATTTAGGCAACTGTTAGGAGGTAACTCCAATTGATAAGCCCCCTTTCCTACCTTGTGCAATATTTTGTAAGGCCCATAATAGCGAGTAGTAAGCCTGTGGAAGGACTAGAGAGATGTTGATTTCGGTTTGTATAGTTGCAGCTGTAGCCAAACCCATTCCTCGGGTTCAAAGGTGAAATCCTTGTGCTTGTTGTCATAGTATTGCTTCATTTGTTTTTGGGTTTGTTGTAGACATTGCTGAACCTCTTGTAACACTTCGTCCCTCTCCTTTAAGGTCTCCTCCATTGCTATGACCCTCATGTTGTCGTTCAAGTAGGATAAAAGATGAGGGGAATCCCTTCCATAAACCACTCGAAAAGGGGTAGTATTGAGTGAGGTATGGACGGAGGTGTTGTAGCAGTATTTCGCCCTTGGTAACCATTCTATCCACTGCTTGGGTCGGTCCCTTACCACACAATGGAGGTACATCTCAATAGTGAGATTACCCACTTCTGTTTGACCATCTGTCTAGGGGTGATGAGCTGAAGATATGGCTAATTTGGTACCACATAACCTGAATAACTCCTTCCAAAACAAACTGGTAAAGACAGAATCACGATCTGAAACAATGGATTTAGGAAGGCCTTGCAAACGATAGATGCCTTCAAAAAATGTGTGTGCGACTGATATGGTGGAGTATGGATGTGCAAGTGGGATGAAATGTGCATACTTAGAGAATCGGTCGACCACCACAAATAAAACGGATTTACGTCCCACCTTGGGCATGCCCTCCTCAAAGTCCATGGAGATATCTAACCAAACATGTGTAGGAATTTGTAGGGGTTGTAAGAGGTCGGCTAGGTGGAGATTTTCCCATTTATTTTGTTGACATATAGGATAATGTTGTACAAAGTCTTTTGAGTTGTTTTTGTACAAAATCTTCTGTTGTTTTTCATGCCCTTCCAATAAAAATATTTATTAATGCGACATAATGTTTTCTATCTCCCTTCATATGCTATGTTATGGAAAAGAGCCAAAATAGTCTGAATAACTGGGGAGGTGGATGGAAGATAAAGCTTATCCTTGTAGAAAATCAGGCTGTCATTGACCATCCACCTTAGGCCTTTATGATTGAATTCCTCTTTGAGCGAAAGCCTTTTTTTTAACAACTTGAGTATATGGCGTCGCTAAGAGCCCTTCTATTCCACTGGTTTGGGCCCACTAGGAGTCTCCTTGCCCTTCCACGTATCATCTCCATACTCGTCCCTTGCCAAACCATCAGCTATGATAGCATGAAGAAAATAGTTAAGAAAACTGTATTGAACTTAATCATCTGTACATATGATTTCTATGATATATATACAAGAAACCTAGCTATAATTAAGGGATATTCTTAACTATCAAATTTCCCAATTATAGGATAAATCTCTCAATTTTAGGAACAAATCACTACAGATATTAATTTCTAAATATATACACAAAAATAATCCAATCTAATTACTCTAGTCAACAACTAGGAGGGGCCATCCTTCGAGTTCCTTCTTGACTTGCATTGTTTGGGATTTGTTTGCTCTCGTTAACGCATGTGAAGAGATTTCTGGTTCCCTTGATTCTTCCTCCTGAATTTCATCATGTTCCTCCACCACTTCAATCCAACACAGCCTTTTACACTTGTGCCCCATCACATACGGCTCATCGCAATTATAACATATCCCTTTTTCTTGCCTCTCTGCCATCTCCCCCCTGGTTAGCTTCCTTGTGGTGGGGGAAGTCACACTTCCAGTACTGCCTGCTACTGATTTTGCTGTTGAGGGCCCTTTACTAGACGTAAGGGCTGTTATGGATGGGCTGGCCGTCAGCTTGTAGGAGGGCCAATTAATTTTATGTGTTCTTCCTTGTGTCAAATTCATCTTCCTCTCATATCGACAGGCTAGGCTCATGGCTAGTCCTAGGTTGACCGAGTACTGCATCTCTACATCAATTCGAAGAGCTTCAATTAATCCCACTGTACACAAACTTACTTGCATGTCTCAGGGTAACTCTGTAGTCCGGGAAAGCAACAACTGAAACTGGCACCGGTATTCTTCCACTATTCTTGTCTGTTTTAAATTTGCTAGGTCTCCTATTGGGTTAGCATTGAGGTGAGGACCAAACCTCATAATGCAGTGGTTTTTAAAAATTCTCGAATCCATATCTGATTCCTTTTTTCTGAGTTGATAGACCCACAATTGTGCTTCACTCATCAGATCGAATGCAGTTACCCGCACCGTCTCCTCTTCACTAGTCTTTTGGGACAAAAAGAACTATTCACATCGATGGAGCCAGATTATGGGGTCTCCTGAACCATCGTAGGTGGGAAATTCCATCCTAGAGAATTTGGGCACAAGCCCTACTCCCAGAGTTCCTTTCTTCGTTCGGTGATGGCGGCGTTTGAGCTGGCCATTCACCTCCTTCAACACGGCTGAACATATGCATAAGCTTCTTCATCTGCACCTGAATTCTCTGTTATTCTTCTTCTAGCGCTTGCATCCTCTGGTCACTGCTCTTGGAGGTTACTGCCTGGTTAGCAGCAGAGTGCCCTGATTCCTCCATGGATGCTGGCTCTTATACCAATCTGTTATGATCTCACTTGCAGTATCTCATCCACGGTTGGTTGATCGGGAGATCTCTCCAATCTGCCTCCTTTCCGATACGGATGTTGGTGCCCTTCTTCGACGAACCTATTTTTGAAGAAGATTGGCAGCCGGCTCTGTCAAAGGACAAGGTTGGCTAAGATATAAGTTAACCTACACTTAACTAAGAATTTTAGTGATAATTGCTGCTTACTTTATTACATAATGTAATAGCCTTATATAGGCAATGAAACATAAAAGTCCCACCTAAATTAAGACTCCTATTCAAGTATAACAGAAACTAGTGCAGAAATAATAGGGAAATAATAGACTCCTACTAAAAATAAATTACTCTCTAATAGACTCCTAACAAACACTCCTCTTTGCAAGCAGCTTGCTACCCGCCTCCCATATCTGCGACCTCAGCCACGTTTTTTCCCACAAATGCATCCATATCACTTTGCAACAGCATCAGCTTTATAGGAATAATCGATTGACTAGTGAGCCTCATAGTTGGGGAGAATAATTGATAGCACCGAAATAAAGGTTTGCAAAAATGACTTTTGATGATCTTTTAGAGGAATTGAATGATTGAAGGCAAACTTGTACTGTGAAAGAGTATTGAGCTTTGTTTGATTTTCACTCTCATAAGTCGATAATTCCCTAGCCTTACTTAATGAGCTCCTTTTTGAAATGGCATTATGAGATAGAATAGTCAGTAAACTTGTTAAATCTAGGGAATTTACAAGCCTATGAATTGGTGCAGTGTTATGGAATTCCTAGAAAATAACACAAAAACTGTAGTTTCTTATCGTAATATTCAACAATTGTTAGCATTGGTAATGGAAATCAAACACTGGTCTTACTATTTAATTCGGACTATTGTGCCGATTGATAGTAGGAGTTTGAAGTAGACAACCTGTTTCCAGCAAAATTGGTAAATTGTTAGTTTTTGACTTTGAAATCAGATACAGTAAGGGGATTCAAGATTGGGGAGTGGAGAAGAATATGCTATGATAGTTTCAAGCATACACACTAATTTGTTGCAGGAAGTTCAACAGTGCTGGAAGGGTCTTGTACTTCAAGATATATAGAAGAAAGTTGCTTGGTGCTGTTTATAACTGGTATAATGAGCTGTTAACTTGGGAAGGGAGATCGGTGGTCAGGTATGATCCAATGCTGAGGTCTAAGATCATAAATCAAGTTAGAGTTCAGTTGGAGGACGTTTTGGGTTCTTGGGAAGTTATAGAAGGTTGCAAGCTTACTTTGAGTGGAAGAATATTCCGAAACATGTGAGAGAATTCTTAAGGAAGTGTGATGTTTGCCAAAAAAAGGAGTATCTCATTTGTTTTCTCTTGGATTGTTGCAGTCCTCTAAGCACTTATCAGCAATTCTGGACTGAACTGAGTATGATTCTTACTGGACTTCCAAATTCTGAGGGCAAGTCAGTGACACTTAAAATAATGTGACATATTATTTTATAGCACTTGCTCATCCTCACTTAGCTAGGGTAGTGGCTCAGAAGTTTATGAAACATGTCTACAAGTTGCATGGTATGCCACACACTATTATCAATGATACAGATCCAATCTTCACTAGCGTTTTTTGGTAGGATCTCTTCAGAATTCAGGGAATCGCTTTACATATATCTATCACCTATAGAAGTGGTTAATAGGACTGTGGAAACTTACCTCAAATGCGTAGCTAGTGATTTTCCTAAGCAGTGGGTAAGATGGTTGTCCTTAAGAGTTTGATTAGTTCCCTATTCTTTCTTTTATCGAAATTGGTTGTATGAAAGGTTCAATCGGTAATGGAAGGAAAACCTGTTTCATGAATCGGAGCCAATATCCAACAACACGAGGTAGAATTGAATAGTGGTTACTCCCTGCCTAGTAACTCGCTTGAGTTGGATGGTGGGAGAATCAAGATTTAATTTGTTGAGGTTTAGGATAAGTTTGTTGTAGAAGATTCTTTGGATTGAGAGGGTGGTTTTGGAGAATTATTTTGAGGATAAACCCATGATAGAATACCAAAATGTTGTTTGTAAAGCTAAAAATTAAAGGATACGGCATTTCCATGGTGGAAGTGACAAGCCTAAAATCGGCTATTAGAAACACATGAAGATGAACCTAGAAAGGAAACTTTTAGCGAGTGAAAATCATGTCTCATGATATGGTGTTAAAAAGCTATATAGTAGCAATTGCCAAGCCGATTTAGCATTGGACTTGCTTATTCAAGATACTGAAGAAATTATCTACGGACTGCCACAACTAGCAAAATTTAACCATGATCCAATCAATTCCGAAAAGAGCGATAGAAGCAAGTGTGTGGTGACATAGAAGGGACAAAACTACATTGATTCATCAGGAATTAAAGGTGGTAATAATTCACAAGTTCAACCGTTTACTTGTAGAGAGGACTATGTTTTTTTAGCTTGCCTGTATTTGGCCAAAGTTGAGGAAGAATTAGAGCCAGTTTATGATGAATATAAAGAGGAGAGAATATGGAAGTTACATCTGGTAGACTAAGAGTACGATTAATGAGGATGCAAATGATTTTGCTCCTACACCTGAGTACCTATTAGAGATTCATGATCCTCCTACAAGTTTCAGGGAATATAAAATCCCGAACTTGGCAAACAGAAACAGAAATGTTACTTTTGATATATACCATCCATGCAGGGTTAATGTTGCTGTCCAAAAATAGCTCCACAGACTAGCCTTCGAGAGGATTTCTTTAAACTCTAGTTCTCTTTCTATGCTCCCGCAACAATCACCCTAGTGCTATCCATAATTTGTTGAACAGTAGCTGCCCCTGGACAGTTCTTTACATAACCATATTTGCTGAGGGCCACCATGGAAGGAAAATGGATCTTTGATTTGATCCATATAAGTTTCTGTTTACCGTTTATCTCGAGCTGCTTTTCTCCTATCCTCATCGTTGACTTCTGACTTAAGTATGCTATCTTAACAGAATCTCAGTTATTGTTTGCTCGCTGCAGGCTGGGGCTCTGGACAAACTAGAAGCGTTCACAAGCTTCAATGGACCAGATTTCTATGGGCTTCCAAGGAACACATCAAAGATTAAACTGACAAAATCACCATGGAACGTGCCAGAGTCTTTCTCATTTTCATTCGGAGATATCATTCCAATGTTTGCTGGCCAGACACTTGAGTGGCAGCCCTCTTCTATTTGATCTCCATTTTATGAGCTGGCTTCAACAGTCTTACGTTCCAGTATCAAACTGGGTTGTGGATTCAATTTCTTATTTTCATTTTCCCTTTAAAAAGGATAGTTATATCTGTTGTTTCATTTAAACTTTGAACCGTATTTTTGGATGTGGAAGGCCCTGCACTTCGTCTTGAAAAAGATGGTGCTCACCATGGATTGTGGGAGTTACCAAAAGCATGAGAAAAAAAGGAGATTTCGATTAATTTTTTTGGTTAAATTTAATTATATTTTCATTTTATAGTTAACTGGTAAATCCATTTACAATTATAATATATATATTTTAAAGTCAAAATAATCAGTATCAAAACCTCAAAGGGATAGTAAAAGCCATATAAGAAACTAACCTTCCCAGACAAAGCTTAGTGAAAGTATCAGCGAAACAAAATTACGACCTGCTAATATCCTCTCATTATGCTATAATAATTGGAAAGTTAATCGCCCTTTTTCTTCACACATTCCATTTATTTGTCATTCGTTCACTTAGTTGAGTCCTCATGCCTATGGCAAGAATTTTTTTTCTAATCTAGCTATACAGGTTGGTTGTCATGTTAATATATTGATAAGTTTTTTTTTGTTTGTTTGGAAGATGAATAAATAATTTTATTAACTCAAGCAAAGTTTGACAACATTACAATGACAAGGAGATCAATCCTAATCACCGTAGCAAAACGCAGACTTTAATATTTCAGCACCAACATGTCAAAAACACTCGACTCCACAAAATTTCATAATATTTTCATTCTTTGTCTGACTTTGGACTACATATCATATGCCACTAATAGCTCTCTGACCCAATTAACATTAAAGTAATCTCTAGGCAAATTTGATACAGGATCTACGTAGTGATGCATAATTTCAATCCGACTTTGGTTAGTTGATGATGTAACCAGTAAGAGTTGTTTAAAGTGAGAGTTAACTATTGGGTTAACTAAAGAGGTGTAATAGTTTTCTTGTATGCTCGTAAGGGTCCCTGAGTGGTATCAGAGCCATAAACAGCACATAGTCGATACCCTGATTAGTATCAGAGCCATAAATAGTACACAGCCGATACCCTGAATGGTATCACAGCCATAGAACCAGACAAAGTTAGGAACCATTTCCCTTACCCTGAGTGGTATCTTTGTTGTTTGTGATAAGGTATAGTTGGTTCTGCCGAAGAAACCTTCGTACCTCTTGAATTTTTAATCCTTGAGTCCTGTTAGCTTTTGCTACAGAGGGTTTTTCACTACTGATTGTGAATTACCCGGAGGCATAGTCAACCTTCGCATCTTTGTTAGGAGGGAATACATTGATTCAGGTTAGGAAGTGACTAAGAAGAGAGTTGCATAAGAATTATGGAAACTCTATCTTCAGATCCAGTTTTTTTATTGTCAAGTTTGTCTTTATCTAGTTTGCCTAGAAGTGTGAAGCATGTTTTATTAAACAAAATCGAAAATTTAGTAGAAATTACTCATATACCTATAGAAAATCGTGTGTGTGAGTCTTCTTTACCATTATTGAGTCCTTATAGTATATATTCCTGTGACCGTTCTTAGACGAGAAGTATTCATAGTGTGTTGTCTACTACTAGACCTCCTGTGAAATAAATCATCCAAAGTTCTAAATTGAAATAGAGTGGTCTCAGATTTACAACTGCAGGATAATACGTAAAGCTTGAAATCCCTAAGAAGCTGATCGCCTTATGGAGAGAACACAATCATACGCACCTACATGTTGGAGTTATATGACTTGTTCTTACCCTTCATGGAAGAAAAGGTATTCCTGTAACATCCAGGATATCCCTTCTTGACACTGCCTACACAACGTACCAAAATGCTCTTATTGGTACCTTGCTGACTACTCTTATCAACGGAAGTGTCATTTTGACCATAGCATCTGATTTCAATATCAGGTTAGATGATCTCACTTTGTCTGAACGCACTAAAGTAGATCAAGATCCTACAGCCATCGTGGCTACTCTTCACCACCAGATGATCTATCATCTACAGAATCATGCATTGGATTTAAAATTTTCAAATTCTACTTCGGATGCTCTTTACATGGTTGCTGATCGATCTAATGATAATACTACTATCATCCAGATCCTGAAGTAGTTACCTTCGTAGGAGCTTGAAAAGTTGATGCCAATTGAGTGGATTACTGACTAACAAAAGGTATTCCATGCGCCTTACCGACACTCTTTTCATACAAGAACTTCTCCGATTCTGATGATACTGAGAGATGGCTCAATCAAATCCATCTATTCACGGTCTAGTGACGACACGCCTGGTCTTTCAACATTAGGAGCAATCTTGATGATCTAGCCCATTGAATCTCAAGATTTATCATCTAGGGCAACAAGCCTTAAGATCTAGCCCATATTTTCTCATACGGAAGGTAAAGACGGTCCCCCTGTTTATTACTTTAAATCTACCGGAGATCTAGTCTATATCAATCATCATTGTGGACACTTTGTATGAGATGTCGACCCATCCATGTGTGATCAAGATTGTGAAATCTGTCTCAATCCTGAGTTAGAAAGTGATGATGCTCCAAGATATCAAAAGAGAAGCAAAAAGAAAAAGCCCAAATCTCAGTGCCAACCTTCTTAAACATATCATCCTCTTGGTGTTTATCGAGATCAAGAGGATCCAAATGGTCTACTAATGATAGAAAGGTCTAGACCAAGATCTCTTAAAGAGATGCTCAAGTCGTCCATGTGCAGATCTACTGAAGGAACTAGCAGATCTAAGCCAGAAATTCCTAGAATGACTCCTACTCCTATACCCTATATGATGGCAGGTCCATACGAGGATGACTTCTCTCACTTATCCAGAAGTACTGATGAGACACAACGGATTGTCTATCCCCTTATATCAAAGAGTTAGGAATTACTTTACAAAGAACACTTGCCTCAAATTTATCTAATGAAGTTCTTAACTGGCAGACATCAAACGCAATAGCACAGAACAAAGTTCTGAGAAGAATTGATTCCAAGCTGGATAGAATTATCCAACAAAACATTGCTATACACAAGAAAGTCGATTATGTTTCTGAACAGATACAAACAATGTATCGATCTTACAAAGCTCAGATTCAGCGTCTTGATGTTAAACTTCGACAATATATCTCTACCCATTATATTGGGCCAGACTTCAACTTTAAAGTTAGGAAGATACAAGAGATACAAGGAATTGTACGACAAATGGAACTTGATATGCATGCAACTCAATCTAAGACGATATATGACTCATCCTTTTTGGATTTTCCAAATACTTAGCCATCATATCCATCTCCTATGTATCAGAAGTATCCAGAAGAAGCTGACTATTCAAAGGTATTTAAATTTAATGATCCTTTGATTAGACAGTACATCCATCCTCAGATAACTCATGAGAAATGAAGTCGATCAAAACCAAATTCTACATTTGATCGTATGCCTAAATCGCTAGTTTTTGAGTCATCAAAGGTTCCAGAAGCACCATCTTCTCATGCATCCTTTGAACCAAATGAACAGTGGAGAAAGCTGTTACAGATTTACACAGCTCCAACGTATCCACCATCAATACAACCTTCCACTATTAAGTCAAGAGGACTTCACGATTATTAGGTTTGGTGACAATCAAATAATAATAATATTAGAAACAAATGAACTAGTTTGATAAGTGTGTTAAGTATACAAAAAACATAAAAGAAGCGCAAAATACAGAAGAAGCGGAAAACACAGAAGAAGCGAAAAACACAGAAGAAGTTCAAAACACAGAAGAAGCAGAAAACACAGAAGAAACGCATAACATAGAAGAAGCGCAAAACAAAGAAGAAGCGCAAAATACAGAAGAAGTCAAAACAAATAAGAAGTTCAAAACATAGAAGAAGCAGAAAACACAGAAGAAGCGCAAAATACAAAAGAAGTGGAAAACACAGAAGAAGCAAAAAACACAGAAGAAACGCAAAACACAGAAGAAGTGGAAAACACAGAAGAAGCGGTAAACACAGAAGAAGCGGAAAACACAGAAGAAGTAGAAAGCACAGATGATATAAAGATGAAGATACTCTAGTACGTCGGATAGTTAGTTAGTTGGAGTTAGTTACAGAACTCAACTGAATAACGGATCCTACAAGAATCAAGAAGCAGTTATCAAGAATCAAGAAGCAGTTGGAGACTTAGGCTATAAATACTAGTCTTACTCAAATACTGAATAATTTTTAATCTTTTAGCTTTTAAGTGTTTACGTACAAAGAAAAATTATGTATTCAAAAGTGCGATACAAGAGAGCAATCTCTACTGTAACAAAAAGCTCACAATATCTTTCTAGTGAGAGGCTAAGATAGCAGAAAGAATACTTTATGAAAGAAACCTGCTAAGAGCCTGGAGAGGCTAAGATAGCAGAAAGAATACTTTATGAAAGAA
>JANSVA010000009.1:3533615-3545761 GCA_025504915.1 Erythroxylum reticulatum | reverse complement strand
TCATGTAAACATTCATATTTCCAAACTCACATAAGTGTCATTTATACTTATGGTTTATACCTTAATAAAACCATTAAATTCAAAATTCATAACTCATTTCGTCAATTCAGATTTTTCCTGAAACATACCTTTGGGTCTACTATACATGATCAATCTAATAATGAAAATGAAGTAGTTTGGCAAAACTTTCTTTTATAAAAATGTTCCCATTTTCTTAATTTCTAGTGACACTAAGATCATTCAATTTTGTTTAGTACTCCAAAAGTTATAGTCCAAATAATTCGGACTATTCTTAAACTGAAATAGTATTCTGTGCTCAACTTTAAGTCGGATTCTAGAATTCTAGAGACATAATTAAAATTTGATTTCTTCAGAGAAAATGTAACCCTATGTCTCTAGTTTAATCTAAATTAAGAATAATTCCATTTAGATAACTATAGATCAATATATTGCCAAAATACTAAAGCATGTTTAATGAAAATACTCCATTCATTAATTTTCCAGAATTGTTCATCATTTTTGCTCCAAATTTATCACTCAGTCTCTCCCAAATGATTTCAGAAGATCATTTTTTTTTTGTTTTGTACATTCCCCATTTTCATTTCACCATTCCAACTCCCATTCAGCTCAACACATTCTTAAACAAATTAAAAACCATAATTAACACCAAATATAAAAAACTAGAAAATTCTCCATGCATGTTCTTCATTTCCTGCACTTTCCTTCATTTTTCTGCATTTTGTTCATCTCTTCTTTTCTTTTTCTCAATCTAACATTTCTAATTTATATCTACCCCATTTTGGACTTCCATTTAACTCAAATTGTCCACAAACAAAGCCAAAATCCCATATTAAAACTCAAACATTAAAATAGAAAAATTCAAAAGAGAATAAAAGTGAACAAAATTGACTTGCAAGCTCTCAAAGTCAAGTAAATAGATGAGATATGGTGGATGCAAGTATCTGGGTGTATGAAAGTATGTGTGCACAGGTAAAGAAAATTTCAAAGCTGTGCAGGAAAGTTGGCCGCGACGAAGCTAGGAATTAGCCGTGGCAAAAGTGACCCAAGAGGAATCCTCGTAAAATCCTACAAGTTAGCCACAACGAAACAAGGAGTTAGCTGCAGAGAACTTTCACAGAAAGCATAATCAGTGAACATGTTACTGCTATATTTTCCAGCACTCATCTTCCAATTTTGCAGATTTTACACCTAACACAACTTGTACAAAGACCACTTTTTCTACTTCATTTACTCTTCATTCTCAACTGCATTTCAACTCAATATCATTCACAAATAAATCATAATCTATATTTGATCATTAACTCAAAAATAGAACATGTGCATATACCATTCATCAACAATTTTCTGCACTCATCCTAACACCATTATGATGATGATTCTACCCCAAAAGCATGTCTATAACAATATATGCATTATTACTCATCATACATATCCAAAAACAAGACATTTACTAAACTTTTCATCAATCACGTTCATCATACACAAAATACCATTTTATGTCATTTAACCTCTATCTATAATCATAAATGCTTCATTTAACATTACCCATGAAGATTAACAAGCTACTTACTTGATTGAGCTCCAAAACTTCAAAAATAACACTTATCCCTAGCTCCCAAGTATCACACAATCTTCATCTTCTAAAGGTGGTAAAGATAGGTTTTTAGTGACAAATGGAAGAGACAACAAGATACAAGTAGAAATTGATAAATGAGAGGTTCAACGTTGGTGCAGGTTTGATGAATTAAAATCAAGAAGAAGCAGAGAAGCCATGAAGGAGAAGAACAAAACAAGAACAAAACACCTAATGGTCTTTTAAATTAAAAGCATCGTGAGAGACAAAACAAGGAGCGTCTTTAAAATTAAAAGAATAGTGATCTTAAGACATGACTTAGCAAGTGACACTTGTCACTTGCTAAATGTCCAATTCTTATAACTTTAAACTAGATTCTTTCATTTAACTAGTCCAATCAAAACCAATTTCTACTACAATTGCCTCCCAATTTTAATTGACACTTATCAATAAATCCCAAAGTCATTTATCAAAATTTCCATTTCTATTTGATAGTTAAATCTACTTTCATTTATCAATTGTCTTGCCACTTGACGTTTTTCCTAGTCCAAAAATTACCCAAAATTTAAAAAATTTTCCTAAATTTTGCCAAAAATTCTAAATCACTAAATTCACTTGCCAATTTAGTTTTCATTATATAAAAATCACAATTCTCAATATAATCACATTTATAAATAATTATACCCAGAATAGGTCAATGAAAGCATGTATCATTATTTTAATATGCTTAAGTTCAATATTCATATGTATGTGTATGCCTTACTATGCATGAGCATGTAATGCACTTTCTAATTTTGTCAATAATCTCTCATATTTACTATTCTAACCTCAACATGGGTAACAGGATGTTACATTACTCATATCCTTTGGATTATATTTGCATTCATAAGAACACCATTATTCCTTTAAAAGCTTAAAATTTCCAGATTTAAATACATTTATATCAAAACAATCCATTCATTAAGTAATGACATCGATTAACAACCTAAACTTGTTGAACCCTTAACAAATTAATCAAGCAACAATCTAGGTTCATTTTAAGCCTTAATCAAGTTAAAATACACCAATGTAGAGTGACTTATCCTCATTTGGTTCAACAAATTCAAAAAATTGAAATTATCATTTCAAAGCTTTGTCCATAATCGTAGGATGAGTGCCCTGAAGTGCACTATTTAATTTCCCTCAATTTTCCATATTCAAACACCTTCATACTGAATTCAAAACACCTTCATAATAATCCATTAATTATACTTTAATTCCTCATCAAATTCATCTCTAATTCTAACTCAAAATCATTTATTTGGCAGCTTATAAACTATTGTCTTTCATGCATGCAAAAACAGAGCATAAACTATCATTCATGCATCATTTTCTAGCACTCATTTCACTCCAATATCATAATTAATGCATCTCCAATTCAGTCATCATTAAGTTCTATTAACATATATCACAAGAGATCAATCTTTCACTTACTTGATCAACTTAATTGCCTCCTCAATTATCAAGCTAACCTAGCCTTCCATGCATGCAATCACAATTCCAAGAACAAAGTGGAAGTAGAATGGTTTTTAACAAAGATCAAAAGATAGTAGTAAGTAAAACAATGATCTGGTTCTATAACTATCTTTATGAAAGGTAAAAGCATGGATTTGGGTGTGGTAATTGAACACGAACGTAGGCAAAACATAGAGATGTGAGGGTATAGGTGTTTCGGTGGTGAGAGGAAAGGAGAAGAAGGCATGCAGCAGAAACTTCAGGAAAGATGAGTGACTTTGCATTTTCTTAAGCATTTTAGTGTAAGGTGTCTTTGTTTTAAAAGGACACATGTCATCCAAGGAGATAAGCTACATGTCCTCTTATGTGGCTACCAAAAATCATCAAAATCCTAGGCCATTTTTCACTTAATCACTACTACCATTAGTCACTTAATTTTCTATCCCAATTGTCACTCATTTTATAGGCTTAGTCATCCTATTTTTTTATTTGTCAACTTGTCTCATCGCTTAACATTTTCCTAAATTAAATGTTAAATGTACATTTTAATTCATCACTCTTCTAATTGTAACAATTAACTCCAAATTACTAATTATAATCCATCAAACTAAAATTTAAGAAATAAACAATACACAATCATATTATAATCATTAAAAATCTTTCATACCTCGAAATATGTCAATTGAGTGTAGATACAATCTTTGCAATGTTTTCTAAATCAACATTCATGTGTGTATATGCTCATGTTATGCATGTGAATCAAATGCACCTCATAAATTCTAAAATGGTATGAATCAAAAGTCTAACATTCTAACTCTCAGTAAGTTTTGGAAACTGACTATTACAGTAGATGCCTTACATGAAATGAATTATGAGTGAATATATCCTACCTTTGAATCCTTAAGAAGATGGAGAGTGGAGTGAGTGTCTATCACACTTGTTGAAGGTTATTTGAATTGAATTACTTGTTGATTTTGGCTAAATATGCGAAGAATATCTTGTTCATGGAGTATTATAAGTTTCAAAGGTCTTAGGTTGTGTTTATTGAAATGATCGTTGATATCTTTGACTATTATTTGGGAAAATTGTTGTTTCCATTGTTTATTCTTATATAGTCTAGTGTTCTTTATTTTTCTTGAAGACAAGTATAGTTTAAGTGTGGGGGAATTATTGTGTTTAGTTTCTATTGCTTTTAATTGTCTTTATTTCATGATTTTGGTTACAAATCCTTATGTTTTGATCCAAATGAGAGATGAATTGAGTGAAAATGGTGTGAATATTTCATGTATGTTAATTGTAATGTTTTGTGAACTTTCCATGAAAAATTAAACTTCACAAAAATTTAGCATGAAAAAAGGGAAAAGTGGTGACTAAGCTTGTCAACACTGTGACAAGTCACAGTGGCGACTAAGCTTGTCACCACTGTGACACTTAGGTCATGGTGGTGACTAAAGTGGTAACCAACCCTCATGAGGGTGACAAACAAAGTCACCCCCGTGACATGTTTTTCCTTTTAACTAGTCTAATTTTTATATGGCATCTGTAGGTTGAAGGCTCGAAAACCTATACCTAAAGTGAGACTATAAATGTAAAGAATAGAAGGGAGGTGGTGGCACACTCTACACATTTTAACATTCTCTCATTCCACATTCTACATATAGATTCATTCAGGAACAAAAATAGAGAGAAAGAAAGAAGGCGAAGAAGAGAGTGGAGAAAGCATAGACTAGTCGGGTGAGGTGAAGAAAAAAACAGCAGAGAGGTGGAAATAGCTTGAGCATTTCATCATTTGGAAGAGAACCAAGCAAGAGCAGAAGGTGAGAGCCAACGCAGAGAGCTTGAGAGTGCAGGAGACCATCGAAACTTTTTCATTCGAACACTTGTTTGCTTATTTTGTTTATTATTTCTCTATTGTTTTACTGAATTTACTCCTCTGTTAGTTGATAAACTCATACTCTGTTAGCTTTTGATAGTTCATTTAGGTTATTAACTTGGTTTATTGCTTTAATACTTCTCTTATAATGATTAAGATGGGATAAAAGTATTTGAATATGATAAATCTTATTATTTCCGTGATGGGCTGATCTCTTTTTCTTGAGGATTAATGTAGCTATTTTAGTCAAATATGCATGATTGAGGGACTGTGTTGTTGTCTTATGTTTGTGATAAGATCTTATCTTGCTATATTATTTCATATTATCTCCTTTGTTTGAAATTTATTTTGGTGCTTAAATATGGAAATTAATGTTTGTTTTATTTTAGGAGACGAAAAGTGGAGATTACATTGAATTGGGACTCTATTGATGATAATCACAAATTTGGATAAAGTGAAGAGATTGATGCAATGGATAAGGCTAATCACTTAAAGAGTTAGAGCTTAATTGGGAAACTTTTTCTTATCCTTATCATGTAGGAGTTTGAATTTAAATTTGTTTTAGATAGACATCTTTACAAGTTAGAGTTAGATTAGGATTAGGAACGTTCCTCACAAAAGAAAAAGGTTTTGTCTTTTCCTTACATTTTTAACAATTCTTTATCTTCCTTCTATTTTTATTATTGGAGAAAAAAGTCGTGTGTGGCTAAACTCAATCTTTCTAATTCAAGGGGATTCAATAGTCTAATTGTAACCTTGTGAGGTTTTATGTTCTCAAATTTTATTCACGTTTTAATTCAAGTATTTCTTATTTTGAGTTATCATATTTCATGAATGATTAATATTCGATTAATTTGACAATTTAATTTACTAATGATTATTTTATCACTATCTATAAATTAAGTGATCCGTAATTGTCATGAAGTATTGGTACAAGTAGCAAATAAATTATTTATGAAATTGCATATTTAACTTAGATAAACAAGAAAACTAAATTGAATAGTTGCAACTATCTTGATTATTTAATTTAGGGTTTAGTCTTTTTCACGGAGATTATTGCTATCCTTTATTTGATATGGAATATTATCACACCTAGTCAATAGCTGATACGTTTTAGTTTTGATGTTGGGTTTGAACCAATTAATTTATGAAAATTTGAGACTTATTACGACAATCTTAGTATGTTTCAGACTAACTGCTTGAATCATGAAATATTCTCTTTAAACCAATGATCAACGTTTCAATTAGATGACATATTTCCCTGGAATCAGAGTTTGGTAATCTTGACTTTCTCAATTTTAAATTTAATTGATTTAATTTTTTTTCATATTAATTTCAGTTGATTAGTTATTTAATCAAACCCCATATTTACTTTTATTGATTGAAATTAAGAAGCTAGTATTTAGTTCTCTAGTGGTTCCACGACTACTATAAAAGTTTGGAGAATCGAAATTATTTTGAAGACTTCGACAACCCAACCAATTTGCTATAGTTTCTAAACTAAATGGATGTAATAGCATGATCAAACTTTGCATCATTTTAGTATTAAATGAAGGATCGAGAGAAGAAGTTTGATATAGAATAAGAAACTATAGATGCTTAGGTTAAGAACTAGAAATATATTAACTTAAGTGGTAATTAGTAGTCGGGTTTCCATAATTAATTCGGATGATAACTTGTGGAACAGAAAAGTTAGATTTAGTTTATTATTCGAATTTAGCTTAAAACCCAACTGTTAATTTTTGTAATACGACTACCTAATCATTTCCCTTTAGTCATGCATAGGAGATTAAATTAGTGAAATTAATTCTTAAGAGTTTTCCACTTCGATTAATGTATTCATTTTTGCTTCTGGTTGAATCAGTTACTTTTCAATATAATTTTGTGATTTTCTTTAAAGCCTCAACTCAACAAATCGGGATAGAATATTTAGGGTTGCATCTGTTTTTATTTTTGTACAATATTAATTTAAATGGACCAATTTCACCTTCTTAGGAGACGACTATGGGTAATCAACTACAACTACTTCGTATATTTGTGAATAGGATAGCTTAAATATTTTTAGAACTTATTTTGGGGACAACGCATGCTCGTGTATCTTGATATACATAGTGATGTACGTTGCCCGTGTAAGTCTCTCTTCTTGTGTAAAATCACAAATTTAGGTGTTTTTGATCTTACACAATCTCCTACAAACTTGTGTAAGTGACCGTATATGTCCCAGAAATCCTAATTTTTACTATAAAAGGACGTGAATGAAGGTAAACAAAAGAGAGCAAAACTAATAAAAGACAGCCAAATTATTAAGCAGTTTTCGGTTGTAAGCAACATTGACAGGTGATGATTTTGATCAAAGGATGAGGAAAACATAAAGAATATTTCAAAAGATCCATTAGATAATAACATGAAATCCATACTTACAAGAAGATTCAATAGAAGTGAAAGAGAGATTTAGAATTATGGTTTCTTTCTTTTTTATTTGTTTTTCTGCATTTTTATGTTTATGATAATAATATGTCCTAATAATCTATTTAATAAAATTATAATGATTGATTTATTGTAATTCAATTATGTTTTTAATTCTTGTTCTAATATATTTAGAATATTAGTGAATGATTTGATTTTATATGATTAAGATTGAGAAATCCTCTTGTATGAATAGATCTACCATAAATGGAAGGAGATGCATGCAAACCTTGATATAAGCCAACATAAATCCTCTGGAATACGGTCAAACCTAATAGCAAACTTTATAAATCGATAATACAATCCTAGGGATTTTAACTAGAACGATTTATATTAATCAACTAATGGATTAGTTGTTAATAGTTACAAGAGAGATATTAACATAAGATAGGAATTTCCATGGTTTAAAAATCAATAATATAATTACATGATAAAAGGTTAATTGTTTAATGATTCTTAGGGGATTCATCACCTAGACACTATTATTCGATATAGATTTTTAAAGTAAATTTATTTATCCTACTTTCATTTTTGTTTCCAATCTTATTTTATTTTTTTAGTTTAATTTTTAATTAAAACCAAAAATATGATGCTTAGTCAAAATAGTAGAAAATCCTAACTACCAGTAGTTATTGTCTTCGTGGAATCGACCTATACTTGCCTGTTCTAGCTACAACTATGCTGTGCACTTACAGTAAATTAATATTGACCTTGACCTTAACCTTAGTCAATCATACACCATTAGTAGAGAGTGGTCTTACGAATCCATTAGATCTAAGGTGTCATAATTAAGATCCTCTACAGTGAGATATGTGCATTCACTGCCCAATTACATGATCAACATAAGAGGAGACAATATTGGTATATTAGGGAAGATATATATCTTCTATCTGTACAATATAATAAAGAGATTCCCTATCTAGCTAGGAAATACCTTGGCAATGATTCCAAATTGGGAGCTATTTGCATTGGTTTTTATATTACTCAATTGATCAAAAGAATGAGTTTACTAAAGTGGTCGCTTGAGATAAGATTGATGTGCCAAATAATAACCATTTGATTCAGCACTCTGAGAGTGATAGGGATGATCCAAAGGAGGATAGGTCAATAAAGACCAAATAACATTTTAGTGGGTGTTTAGGACCATACAATTATAGATACAACAAAAAAGAATCATCTCAAGATACTAGAGTAGCAACCCAAACAAGATGCTCTCCCACTGTAATCTCTAATGGCAACTGAGTGGTAGGATGACTCCATAACAAAAAATAGGTACTATTGGCTATCCTTCTACACCTCCACATTAGGAACAACTTAAGATTGTGTGACTGTAGAGGTACATGAGAGTGTAGAGGACCACTATAGAGTGACAATGAGATATGGTAGAGTGAGTATGATGGTTAGAGGCACTGTGAGGAGGTACTTGTATATATCACTGGACACCTGGGTGTTATGGTTCTAACTTCATTGATGAGAGCCTTTATGTTATCACTAACTCCTCAATAGCCAAATGACTTAAGAGGCAGCGCTTGACAACACTCGAGATTCCAATAATACTTTCATAGAGATGGATCCTTAGATAAAGGCATAGTAGGAGTAGACAGATGATCAACTATTAGACTTTTTATCTAATATGGATACTTAAATCGTCTTAGATTCTAAAGACATTTATAGGACATTATTTTTATCTTTGATTTTTATTTTTTGAGTATTATATATTTTATCTTGTCTTAATGGTTAGCAAGGGAATATCCCTACTAAATTAATATTATTTTGTTATTTCTTTTTCTTATTTATTATTAATATATTGAACTACAAAATTTTCATGGATATATTTATTTTATGTTTTCTTTTATATTCTTAGTACATTTTTATGCTTGATTTCCTTTTTTAATTTTTTCAAAGATGAATGGTAATGGGTTAAATTCACGCCACAAACATGAACATCTTGCTTATAAATTAGGGAAGTATCAGTTAACCTTACCTTTTCTACTTTTTGACTATTTTCTATTAATTTTGTTGTATTTTATTGTGTGCATTGAGGACAATCTATATCTTTAAGTGGGAAACGATATTGTGATTTTGATATAGATTTGATTAGGATTCAAGCATATCTTAATTTTTATCTATGTATTATTCTTTATAAAACATACTTCTTTTATGTTTTGATGCAAATGTTATGAAGCAAGTATTATTTTCTCTCAACACAAATAAAGCTCAAAATCTTGATGGATTGAATGCATACTTCTTTTAGAAAACTTGTCCAATCACTAAAGATGTTGTTTCTCAAACAATTATTGAATTCTTTAAGTAAGGAAAAATGTTAAAGGACCTTAATAAGTTAATATGATTCCTAGGGTACAATTCCCCATGTCTTAAAGAATTTAGGCATATCTCTTATTGGAATGCAATTTGTATGATTGTCTTTAACTTGATTGCATTTATGCTTAAAGAATTCCTTGCTCAATATATAGATTCCTCTGAAGGCGCCTTCAATGAGTTAACGCATAATAGAGACAATATTATGCTTGCTTAAAAGCTCCCTAAGAATTATAATAGAAAACATGCTAGCAAAGATTGTGTTATTAAAATTGAATTCTATAAGGTTTTTGATTCCATTGAATGGAGCTTCATTTTAAACACCTTAAGGGCTTTTGGATTGACTATTTATTTTTGAATTAGATTTAGTAACGTATATCGACTGTTTCCTTTTGCATTATAGTTGATAAGGAGCCAACTAATATTAGTAAAGGTGCTAGAGGTTTGAGGTAAGGAGATCCTTTTTCTCCTTCCCTCTTCACCTTAAGCATTGAAGTTTTAACTAGGCTTGTTAAATAAGTCATCAACTAGGATAAAAAGTTTTTTTTCTTGGAAAAGTTAAACTTTCCATTGAAATGTAGACAAACATTGATAAATTTTTGTAGCATCCAATATATCGTCATAATGACCATTATACTTGGGGGAGCCAACTTGGTAGCCATATAAACAAAAAAAAAGTGTACAAATACTAAGTTAACATATGGAAGACATTCACGTCTCCAGACAATCCTGTTAGTATCTAGAGCTTCTTCTCCTCAACAAAATTAATAGGAAGTCTAATAGGGAGAAACAGCTATGTGTGATAAGTTGATCCCAAACTTCAACTTCACCAGCTTCACTTGCCACCTAACAAGATAAGTTTGAACTTATTTCAAAATTTCCTTAAAATTATCACTTTTTTGGGTGATAAATTTTATACCAGTGCCATCCTTCCTTTCTCTAAATCATGAATACTTCATTATTATTAACTTTACTAGTAGGTACAGTGGATTCGTATATGAATGTGGGAACTTGTTACTCTAGTCTCCATGCCTGTTTGATACTCCAACTCAATTGATTAAAAATCTTTACATATGATAAATTGTTCTATTAGCTAGTGAGAGTGAGATTTAAGGTGATAGTATTAGGAGTCATTTATTGCTTGAATTGGCTAGCATTATGTTCCTTCCAAATTGAGCGCAGATAATTAGCAACTCCAATGAGATAGACTATTCGAGTAGAACTAAGGAGATTGCTATAGTTGACTATTAATCATTGGAAAATTTTTGAGAATGATACCAAATTGTAATCCCAATTAATGAGGCCTTTCAAAGAAATTCATATTACCATCGAGTAATTACACTCAAAAAATAAATGTGACAAGGTTTTAGCTAACTCACCACATAAGACGCATGTGCCTTTTGGCTATAAATGTTTTGATCCTATTCTTAACTGCAAACCATAAGAGAAATGAGTCCATAGGTAGTAGGTTACTATTCTAAATGAGTTTGTCCTAAGCCACCATTTCTCCTATAAGTCTTATTCTATCCTTACAAATCATGTTGGTGAACTTACCTCTCCAAATTCTTTATCCAAGTGTAGCAATCTATAAGGTCAACATTACAGGAGTAATTAGGGATCAAATAGCTTAACTCTCTTGGATAATTGCATCATTGGCTATCTTCAATCCAATATTTAGGATAAAAAGTTCAAGTTCCATTCAAAATGTAAAAATTTGAAAATATGTAGCTTAATATATTAGTGTATTATTGGCATCATTGCACTTTTTTAAAAAGCTTTTCTGTCTCTATTAACAGAAGTAAAATCCAAACTATTATATCCTTAGGTGCTCACAACATTTCAAATTATCTATCTGTGAATTCTAATTCGTAAGCTTTTGAGTTGCTTATCAATTCCTTGAAAATTTCCATCTCTCCTAATAGAACTTCTAAAAAAATGTACAATGATTATTTGAGAAGATACAAGGAGAAGGGAGAAAGTTTTGTTACGCCAAATAGAGATCCTCCTTTCATCTAATAAATTTAGCTGTCAATAGTCTCCAGAAAATTGTGAAGTTAATTGAAAAATTAATAAAAACCCTCCTAGGATGTGGAGATTGCATTAGAAAAGCTTTTACCAAGGTGAAACTAAGTGAAATTTGGTTACCAAGGGTTGATGGCAGATTTGGAATAATACCTATCATAATCACTAATCAAGTCCTTATGATTAACAGGATTTGGAGTTTTTTTAAATCTAGCATTATGGATCAAATGGATTCACATTACTTAGATAACGAAAGATTTTAGAGCATCTGAGCTAAGTATGACCCCTTATGGACAATGGACAATGTAATAAAGTTAAGGAAAAGAGTTAGAATGGAATTCTTCAGCAAGATTAAAAATGGAAAATACATCGTCTTTT
>JANSVA010000009.1:3472556-3494493 GCA_025504915.1 Erythroxylum reticulatum | reverse complement strand
GGAAAATGGGACAAGTGCCTTACATGTGATGTATCCATTCCAGCTACCTCTTTTTTTTTTCCCTTTTTGTTGTAACCCACCTCATGTTCATTTTATATCTTCCAAAGATAGGTTAGGTTAAAAATGGACAAATAGCTTAAAATGGACAGCAGGCATGAAATGGGAGAGCATGAGGTGTCTCTTAGTAAGATAAAATAATCCTTGTAATTCATGTTACAACCTCGGTCTCATGGTTGTAGCTTTTTAATTATTACAGCAATAGCCTCCATTTTGATGCTCAATTTTGTCTCTTTTTCTTCGTCTTGCTCCATGAAGACAATAGAGTATGAAAATTGAGATGATGACTCAATAAATATGCTTTCTAGTCATTTTAGTTCCTTCACTTCTAAAATGTTCCTAAGATCAAATATGAGCTAAAGTAAGTATCCTAAGCATTTTAAGGCATTAATCACTAACTATAATGGACTAAATGTATCAACAATTAAGCACATATTATGAGCTTATTGGTGAACCTTTCTTTACTTTGGCTGAGGTTAAGGAAAATGTACCTATTCCTTTCATCACATATTGATGTAATAAGACATGAAAAGGAAAGGCAATAAACCCATCTATTTATTGTGCCAATATCATTCACTTCATTTTACTATATCATGTTAGTTCATAGGGGTTCTCTCATATTGAACTTATTTAGGAAAGTTTCCTATACAATTATGGTGAATTTGTAATGAAAAAGTAAATGAATTAATGTCTCTTGCGTGACTTTACCTAGTAAAAACTAGT
Organism: Erythroxylum reticulatum; assembly: GCA_025504915.1. NCBI lineage: Eukaryota > Viridiplantae > Streptophyta > Magnoliopsida > Malpighiales > Erythroxylaceae > Erythroxylum > Erythroxylum reticulatum. The sequence goes on along the minus strand of JANSVA010000009.1, from coordinate 3,493,713 downwards.
TTGAGAATGCTATGTATTTGTTTAATCTATTTATGGTAAGGAGTCTGCCTCTCACTACAAGCCATAATGTGAAGGATGGTTAAAGGAGTAAGTGTTTACACAATACTATTTTGGACCAGGGTACTCACATCGTAGAGCTAATGAAGACTTCCCTACTTGAAGAGTTAGCAAATTTGCCAGAACCTATGTTTTTCCATATCACCTTTTCTTCATCAGTGTTTTTCTAAACGATATTGTTTAAGAAGGTGGTAAAGTTTGACAAAGGTAGTGCATTCATTATCATCTCCTTGTGTATAAGCACCATCACCACTATGGAATTCTTTACAATGATATTTCTAAGAGGGGATAAGGAGCCTACATTCTCAAATGGACCAAATAATGATGAATTGTCAATTTAGAAGGAAGAGCACTTACTATTACTTATCACATTTTGAAAATCCATCATTACTCTATTTCTGATTTTAACCATGAATCTTGTTGTTGAAGAGGTAGAACTTGGAAGCTTGAAACTTTAAAAACTATTACCTTTGATGTAATACTCATGAGCCCACTTTTGCTTGTCTATATGAAGTCCATAAATTATTCTAATAAGCATCACCATATTTGATATTTTAAGAGGAAGCCCTTTTAAATTTCCCTAATCATTGGGTAAATTTACCACAAACCATTTAGTCATAGCTTTTGATTCATTTTATTTGAACCCAGATAATAAAAATCTCTTAGATACTTTATCTATGGTTTTAATGAATGCTTGAGGGAAAGCCTTATAAGTTACCTAATTCAAATTGATGAAGCTAAGAACTAATAAGATGAACCAAACTTTACTTGCAAGGGATAGTGCCTTACTACTCCAGCCTCATATCCTAAACTAAGGATTCCAAGATAGTTTATTAAAAGTTAAAAGATATTGAAACTAATATAGAAGGTAACCATTGAGTCTTATATAAGGATTTAGTATAAAGGTGACTGTGACTCTTTACTTTATTTATTTGAAGACCAAATAACTTACTTAATATCTTTAAGGTAGTACAGAATAAGGTTATGAAGCTTCCATCTACTCTTAAAAATAACATTAAGTCATTTGCAAAGTTCATGGTAAGGATTCCCAACTTCCTACATCTAGCATGAAATTTGAACAAGTTGTTTCTTTTCATAATCCTTTTAAAGATTCTATTAAAGACTTCCATAACTAATGAATATAGGTAGGGGAGATGGGATCCCCCTACTGAAACTCTTGAACATTCTTGTAGGTTCCCTATTGACTAATATGTTAAAAGATGCAGTTAATAGGCATTATTATATCCATGTAACATAATTTTCAAGAAATTTAAAGGCTTTTAATATGTTCAATATAAATTTCCAATCCACAGTGTCATAGGCCTTTGTAAAGTCAATTTTAAGGGTTCAATTATTGCTTCCCCCTTTCTTTAAATAGTTCCTGAGAAGCTATTACAATAAGAAGATATGATCCCCTATTATCATGTTTAGAATGTAGGCTTACTATGACTGGTTGATGTGGTTTTGAAGGACCCTTTTTAAACCTCTTTGGTAATATTTTAGAAATCAATTTGAACATTGAGTTATAGGATGCAATTAGAACAAAGTCACTAAAGGAAATTTGTTCCTTTCTTTTAGGAATAAGTGTGATGAACATTATGTTAATTTTCTTCAATATAGTTTTCTCCATGAAAATTTCCATGATAGTATCTATAACCATGTTTTTACTGAGGGGCCAAGTCTTGATGAAAAAAATTATGTGAAATCAATTTGCCACTAGTGCCTTGAGTATTCGTTTAGCTAGCATCTCTTTCTTAGTATGACTAAGTTTCCTTCAATGATCTCTTTTGGTAAAGCAATTGAATACTAGCATTAGAAGGTGACCCTAAGAAGTTTGAGAAGTGTTTAGCTGCTTCATTTAGTAACTGAATTTGAGATGTTAGAATTGTATTTACCTTTATTAAGGAAATAATTTTGTTTATAGCCTTCCTATTCATGATAGTTCTATGGAAAAAAGAAGAGCTAATATCCCCACCTTTCATCTAAGCAACTTTTGATCTTTGTGACATTAAAGAGAAATCAAAATTTAGATCTTTGGAGAAGTTATGAATTGCTTGTTTCTCAAGGTATTAGAGGATTGAGAAAGAAGGATTATTGTATAACTCAGTCTAAATCTTGTTGAGTGAAGCCTTGGTAATGTTAAACAACTGATGCGTGTTGTATACATTCATCCTAAACAACAATTTGACCTCTTCCTTGATGATCATTGGCTTCTTTGCACAAATGCATTGCTTTTTTCCTATGATCTTGGAACTAATTCCTCTCCAACTAACCTCATCAAAACCTCTTAAATCAAGTAAGAAATTGTTGAATCTAAAGGGAATTTTGGGGCTGAAACTTATAGGAACTGTATGGACAATGACTAGGGAATAAGCTTAAAGGGTTAAAGTAGGGAATAAGGTCTTATAGGTAGGAAAGGATTTAAACCACTTTATCTTTGTAAGAGTGCGATCTAATTTCTTCCTTATGAATTAATCTCCCATCTAATTTTGCTCCATATAAAAAAATTTCCATTATAAGGTAAGTGCTCCTTAGATATCATATAGGCACTATATCAAGTTTGGATATAGTTATTTGCATGATGTGCATCCTTTTGCTTCCTCAAGGTGAATAATTGAGTTGAAATCTCAAGTGGTAGCCATGGTATTTTAATGTTAAATGAAAAATTGTTAAGCATCATTTATAGAGAGGTTCTTTAGAGTGTAGTGTTGTAAGTATATACTAAGGAGATGTCCATTTCATTATTAGCCTATTTTCCTTAACTCTTACATGAATTAGTTGATTTGAGCTTAGGAAATCACATACCTCTACTTTATTAGCATTAAAAAAGACAAGGATTGTTTCATTATGATGGCTTGAGTGATTTGCGATTTACTTCCAATGTATAGGCAAAAGATTAAAGAGGTTATAAATTTCTAACATGATTCTAGACTCCAAAATGCCAACTAAATCTAGCATATTTTCCAATATGAAATCTTTAAGCATAATTTTCTTTGAGGGAGCATTAGCTCCTTCATTGTTCTACCCTATGATCTTTATATTTTTGAATCCAAAGAAGAAGATTTTTTCTTCATATTAGAATTCTTTCTAGAGATTGATTTAAAGATCACATTGGTGTCTTCCTTAGCTAATGCTTTACACATTCCTTTCCCCCGTCATGGTAAGAATCCTTTTGGAAGGTGTGGTACAATCATGTTTATTTGATTAAGTGACTTGAGTACTTATAGTTGGTAGGTGAGAGTCAATATTTCGTTCTTTAGCTTTACTTGGTTCCTTATCTTCGCTATCTTTGCATTCTCCCTCAAATACTATATTGGCTTCATACTAATTCCTATCTTTGTTTTCTTCTAAACTAATAAGCTCCTGAAATTCAACCATTTTGAACAATGTCCACATGGACTATCATAGCTATTTAAAGTTTAGCACTTTAGCTTTCTATGCATAATACAACTTCAAGACAACTTTAACATGCTTATATTTCTTATTAAACTTTAATATTGGGATTTCCTCAAACAATTCACTTATGGATCCTACCAAAATGTAGATTCTAGTAAAATGATCCTCTTTATTTCAGCAGTAGCCTTGTTCGTATAGATTGACTTTCTAACCAAGCTGGCCAGGTGGCTCAACCTGCTATTATCTAATATTCTAAAGGACCCCATACTTGGACATCCAAATCAAAATATTCATCTATTTCATATCATTTAAATTTAAATATAGTTGGCATGTCTAGAGTAGGATAGGTTTGTTAAGTAGGTTCCATAGATTGACCTTAATAACTTTCTTCATTAAGTAAGGATAAGAGAACTTAAAGAAGAAGACATTTTTGCTATTACCAAGCATATTACACAAACCATATTGCTTCCAATTGGTATAAGTCCACGACTTCATCACTAGAAACACAACTCTTTCCTCCAAGATATAGCCAATGAGTATTGCACTCATTCTATGAGCTCCTACTTTAAGCATTTCTAAAGGACATAGTTTACTTTTAGGCTTAAAGTCTCCTATTACTTGAAGTCGTGATTGCTTGAGGGTGGGTTGGAAGGTTCAGGTTCAGAAGGGGGGCTTTTTGAGGTGACAATAGGCTGAGGGGAATAGCCAAAATAAGGGTTCAAAGTTGGAAATGGTATGGATTAGATGGGATGTAAGGAGTTCAGTGGCAAGAAAATTTAGGTACATTTGACATACTTCGAGAAAAGGAAATAATTAAGGTAAGGACCAATGGGTAAAACATATTGATGAAAAAGAAAAACTATTTAGGGAAAATGGTAGCAGAAGGAAGCAAATAAGACAATAGGTCTTTAGACAGCATAAAGAAGATGGGAGCTTGACGATGATGGCTAAAAACTTTATCACATGTAGATCATGCATAACAAGAGGGTAAAGGTATGAGAGGCTAAAGATGAGAGGTGAGGAGTGTGAGCTACATGTCGCATGGTAGGTTAACTAGTAAATTTCATAAATTGATTAACGTAATTCTCGGGGTTTTAATTGAAAAGATATTTCAATTAATTAACTAGGATTAAGTGTTAATAGTCAGGAGAAAGATATTAGCATAATTGAAGAATTTCCAAAGTCTAGTGAACTTTAGATTAAATTGATGTGTGAAGTCACGATTGTATGAGAAGTTTTAAGGGATTCAAATTCCATATACCATTGTCTTCTTTGATTATTTATTAGTTTAATATTCATTAGTAAATCAATTGTATTGCTTTGTTTTAGTTTATTATTTAATTTTGAATTTGATTAATCAACTTCACCATAATTTGTTAGATTAGATAAAAAAGATGGTAAGTGCTAGTGATTACTCACCAATGCTAGCTATAATTATACTGTGTGCTTGTGGATAAAACAACTCAATCAAGTTTTTGGTGTCATTGTCTAGGACTAGGATATTAGGAACACTTGATTTTTCATTTAATTTAATCATTATTTTTGTTTTACATTCTTCTTTTCTTTTCTTTTATATTTTTTAATAATTATAGCTCTCTTTCTTGATCTTATATTTGTGGATTATTTGTAGAATTTGGTTATTCATTATTATAGCTACCAAACACAATAAAAGGATGGAGAGGATAATATTCTAAAGGGGACTATAGTACGCCATCACTTATGGTAGCATTGGAACCTTGGAACAAGAGATATGATGACATGTATTCGAAGGCTCAATTGACATCCATATTGTGTTATGACATTTATGGGGTAAACCACCGTAATCATGAATGTTATGAACTAGAATATATGTGGGGACTCCAATTTATATGGAGAATTGACCTCAAGACACCTCATATGAGAATACTTATAATATAGAGTGGAGCAGTTATTATAACTTTGTATGGAATGATTATGCTTCATTTAGATTTTTGCAATAATAGCAGCATGAGAATTACTAACATCATAAAGATGCCCTTATGAAATTTGTTGCTTCAATATAGGCTACTCCTTATAAAAATGAAGAGCCATATACTTTATCCTGATACACCAAGTTAAATTTTAGGGAACATATGAATACCATAACTTTATGGAATGTAGATAATTTAGAGGTTGAAGAAACGGAGGAAGTAGATGTTTAAAAGGAGATAGGGGAAGATGAAAAGGAGAAGGCAAGTAAAGAGGTTATCAAGGAATTATCAACATTCATCTTAAATATGGAGGGCTCCTACTTCCCATATAACAAACTATTAGAGTCAATCAAAGGTCCAAGGAGTTTTATTGTTTCTTATTACATTTAATATTTTGTTATTAAAAGGGCATTAGGGGATTTACTTAGTTTTATTAATTGTACGTCCTTGTTATATTGCAGTATGTGGCCTTTTGTAGGCTAATAAACCTTTATTTGGAAACACAGGTAAAAGCAAGCCAACTAATTACAAATCCATATTGAAGAAGGAATTATTGAGAACTCCAATTAAAAGACTTATAAAGAACTAGTTAGGAGACAACCCAACAATTAGGTGTTTCTGTTTTGATTGATTAGTTTGAAGGATCTTTATTAATAGTTTAGATTATTGTAATAGATTTATTCTTTTGCGTCTAGTTTTTGTTACTTGAGATTTGATGGAGTTCCACAAGCTATAAAGGCAACATCATCCCTATGCATTAGAGTTGAGAAGATTCAATAGCAATAGGTGGATATTAATGATATTGGATAGGGTTGACGTTCTTTTACTTTTAGAGGAGTAGTAGTTATCCTTACCTCCTCCATTATTTTCCATAATTTTCATTATTCTTGTATACTTTGTACATTAATAATAATGTATAACTAAAGTGTAGGGGAGGGACCTAGTAGTCAATCTTATCAATTTCACTATGATTATATCAATAATGAATAATTTGGGAAATTCTTTTAAAGACGTTGATCAAGATGAATCATTATAAGTTAGGTTAGGATTATGATTTTTATTTTTTAGGAAAATAGTTATGAGCTTTAATGATTAAATTAATTTCAATTTAGTTCATTAATTTCAAGAATTAACACCTTATTTTCATTATAATACTTTGTGTATAATACATGCATTCATTTAAATGTGAATTCTTTTTGGTCATTTCATTACCCAATACAAAAAAAAAGACAAAAGGAAAGAAGAAAGTATAATAGTAAGTGAATATATAAGTATAAATAATTTCACCCCGTTGGTTTTGTACTAAATAATTTCACCCCGTTGGTTTTGTACTAATAAACGTTCAAAGTTAAAGAGTGGTATAAGTAGTCATTTGACATAGTGACCTAATTGAGTAATCAGGGGTAGTCATGGCAAGGTGTTTACTTTCACGTAAAAATGTTAGGTCACTTTTCAAACGAACGTCTAAATGCTCATATATTGTTTAAGTTTAGTGTTTTGTTTTTAGTAAGGGGTATGAAAATGTTGGAAGCTTTTTGAATTTTTCTCATATGTGTACATTTTATACATTAAGTGAAATGGTGTTGATTGAGTTAAAATTTGAAGAATTATGGAGCGAATTAGATTGATTTATAATTTGATCCAAGTAGTTAAGTGCTTAACAATTCAATGAACTTTATAATTGAACGAATAATAAAAAAATCTTGATGGATATCCTTCTTGTGTTTAATAATTTCTTGAAGTAAATTCTTATTAATTTGAGAATAATTAAATTAATTTACTTAAGAATAAACAAATTCTTAAATGTGGGGGATTTTGATAAGTGCTTAATTGTTTATATTTTTAGGTTTACATTTAGTGCATTTTGCTTGCTTATTTGAGTTTTTTTTATTGTTTTTGGTATTTAATCCATTCCTATTACGTTTTTAGCTAGTAATTCACTAATTTGGACTAAAAGGAATCAATAATGATGAGTTTGAGGTTATTTGGATTTATTTTGACCAAGTTAAGATGTTCAAAAAGCATATGGGCACCAAAACACTCATGTTGATTTTATGTACCTGATCATGGCCATATTTGTTGCAAAATAAGTGATTTTGAAGTTTTATAGTTACAAAACATCAATATACCCATGTTAGAGCCTAGCACACCTGTGTTGATGCCTTATTTGTATTTTAAGCCCCATGTTCTTTTCGAATTTGAGGGTTTCATCATTATTTTCAATCAACACAGTCACCAACACATTCGTGTACCACCTAGAACCTTAATCTTCAAATCATCAAAGGAAAAATTAAGAGGAAAAGAAAGAGGGAGGCTTAGGAACCCAAATTGATAGCATAAGATGATAAAGAGAACAGAGAACAAGAAAGAAAACACATTTGGAGTGGATTTCATAAAGATTAAAAGGGATTCCATCATTTTTCATTTAGTTTTTTTATTTTTCCTTTAGTTTTGATTTTATGTCTTCCATGATTAGGAACTAAACCTTTGTTGGTACTTAGATTAGATGATTCATAACATAAACCTTATAGTTATTTTATTTTAATTAATTCTTTAGTTTCATTGAGACTCAATTATTTGTTTTTATTTGTTCTTGAATTAATACAGCTAGTAGGTTGATTAATGTGTGATTTTGATGTACTTAAGGTTGATTAATTGAAAGGAGTTATAAGCAAACCTAAAAATAAGTTGACATAATTATTTTAGATTAAGGTCAAACCTGTTAGTGAAATTCATAAATCAATTAATGCAATTCTAGGGGTTTAAATTAGAAAGAGATTTCAATTAATGAACCTAGGATTAGGTTTTAAAAATATTAGCAAATTTAAGGAATTTCAACAGTCCAATGAACTTTAGATTAAATTGATGATTGAAGTCATGATTGCATATGAAGTCTTAAGGGGATTTGAATTCTAGGTACCACTTTCTTCTTTGATTATTTATTAGTTTAATATTCATTCTAGTTAATCAATTGTGATGATTTATTTTAGTTTATTAATTTAATTTTGAGTTTGATTAATCATCTCCACAATAATTTGTTAGGCTAGATAAAAAAAATACATTAAGTACTCGTAATTCTAGTCCTCATGGATCAACCCATATTCGCTAGTGTTAGCTACATCTACACTATGCCCTTATGGTTAAAACAAGCTAATTAAGCTAGAATCTTGATGTTTGTATGGTTAAAGGGTAAGCTTGAGACTTTCAAATGATGAAATGTTCCTCACCACCTAATGCAAGGACCTTAAGGAAGGAGTAACATATTTAGGAGGAATGGAGGTCGAATTTGTGAGTGAAGGGGAAGTGGAATTCATAGGCAAGATTCCAGAGATAAGATGAGCTAAAGGCAAAGAGTTAGGACAGCTTACAATAAGCGTAAGTAAAGAAGTAACGATTAGTTATAAGGGGTTTTTGGTGAAGTGTAAGGGAAGGGCTTATATAAGATTTGTAAGGTTTCGATCATGCATTGCTTACATAATATATGTCAAATATACGCAGCGGAAAATATAATGGAAGCTCAAAAACTAGATCTACTCATGCATATAGATATAGAAAACAAATACATGAAATGTAAAATGTTTACATGCCTTTCAGATGATCTCCTTTGTTTTTTAATCTTCTCCGTGTTGGGTTGTCGTAAGACACTATGATCAACGTAGACCATCTCTAATGAAAGTACACACAAAGATACAAGGATGAAACCTTACTAGGAGATGGCTAGAATTCTTTCTTTATGCTAGCAAAGACAAGAACTCTTGTGAGAGTTAGAGATAAAAGAGTGTGTGTGTAAGAAAGAACCTTTCTTTCACATGTGCTGCACCATTTGGCCTTCCATAATGGCCATCACTAATGGAGAGTTATGGGAAGTTAATGGCCATGAATATCATGCATTAATGGAAATTATGGGAAGTAAATGACTATGAATAACATACATTAAGGGAAGTTTTGGGAGTTAATGACTAAATTAGTAACCAATAACACTTGTTTCTAATCCATTCCATGCAATGTTTTCTACCATGATCTCATCGCGATACAATCTCAAAACACTCTCTCATATCTTAAATCACCATTTAAGACTATTTTACTCATCCTTTAGATCTCTTATATGTATGACCCATTAAGTTTCCAGTTATGTTGCCCACTTGAATTAACACTTAATTCAAGTAAGTCAAGAGCAATATCTAACAACACGTCATGACCCCCAATTGACCGAAAAGTCAATGGTTTGACTATAAACCCTTCCATACGTAATGTTGCTATGCAATTCGTCCTTTCACCATCTATACCTTACTTAGTTCAAAGTATGGTCAAAGTGTCAGCTCCTACTAGACTGACTATATCACATCTAGTCTAACTGATATTAGATCTTGTCTTGAGGATTTCATTACTCTATGTATCATTGAAGACTCTATTCATGACACAAATATGCTCTGGCCAAAGACTCCTAAGTAATGACCCTAAAAAAAGGTTGTGGGTATTATCTCCTTCTATCAGGAGTGGTGAATCTTTTATTGACTACTCAATTACTTCTAAATACCTTAAGCTGTACCCAATCACTACCTTATGAGTAACCTCTGAAAGGCATTGATGAATGGAGTCAAAGCATAGGATCAATATCCCAGATATCCATATGATTGTCTCATAGTAGATTAATCTAATGTACTTACTACCCTTAGTAAGCATCCACTTGTTAACTCTAAATAAATCATGTCTACAACTTATGAAATCTACTGCTTTATCCAATCAAGGATTATAACATAGTCTAGTATATCCAAATTAATGATATCACATCTCATTAATCCTATGACTAGGGAAAGTTTAGATACTAACATAATTACACATGATAGGAATCTCATTATCATGATCTCATCATAATTTTCTCTATGTTATGCTTTGTATCAAGGACTTCATTAAAACAATTTAAGATCAACATCAAATCGATAAATGTATTAAAATCGAAATAGTGAAAAATGCCTTTATTAATCATAAAATAATTTGTACAATAAGTGTTAAAGGTGATTTCCTTTAAAGCATTTTTCTAAAAGGATTTTGGAGTGTTAAGACAAGTGAAGAGGACCTAAGGGAGAAGGAGATTTGGAGGCTACTTATAGAGGTGAAGAAATAATGTTAAAGAATAAGACAGGAAGAGAGGAAGGGGTGTTAATTCTAGAAGAAGGTTTTATTGCCTTGAGTTGTAAGGAACCTGATATGAAAGAGATAGGGAAAGTTCCTACGAGGAAATAAGTGAAGAAGGAGATATTTGGGGGAAGCACAAATCCAGAGAAGAGCTAATAAAAAGGAGAGGGTGAGTAGGACCAGATGTGAAGCAATGAAAAAGAGAAGGAGAGAGTTAGAGGCAAATAATAGGTTGGGAGAGCAAGGAAAAAGGAATGAGGAAGAAGAGAATGGAGCCACCAACTATCAATTGAGGCCAATCTAAACTGAAACATGTTAATGGAGAATCACAAACGAGTAGAAGCTAGAGGAGGTAGAGGGAGACAAGAGCATCTAACAAATAGAAGCTTTTGTTAAGGCTTCATATCAATTAATTTATTTTTAATTAATGTTGTTTTGTTCTAAAATAGTTTGTTTTCTTAAGCAATATTTTTTGTTTTAGGTGTTTCTTTGCTCAATTTTCAAAGATAATTGAACTTTTAATCTATAGTTAGGTATTAGAAAAAATATGGACTAAAAAAGGGAAAAAAATTCATAAGGGCCAATTTACTAATAAAAAAGGGTGAATTGAAGAATTACATAGACATTTTAGAAAAATAAAATTGGAAGAGAAGAAAATAAAAAATAATTTAATTAGACATCTTGGCGGTATTAGACATAATACTTTGATTAAAGTTAATATGTTTGCTTCTGTAGTTTATTTTTACATCCTCAAAATGGAAGAGGACAATGAAAAATCTCTATTATTAGGTAGGCCTTTCTTTGTTATAGTTAGAGTAATCATAAATATTAGAAAAGGAAAATTAATGCTTAACGGTGGAGAAGAAGGAGTTCCTTTCTCGATGATGTATACTAAGTATACATTACTTTAGCATGACTTTATAACATTATGCTTGTGGTTTGGAGATTTTTAAAGGATTTGATACTCAAAATGAGTTATATTTTGCACAAAGTTTTGCGTTTACTTCTAAAAGGAAAATGAGAGAATTTAAATAAGAATTGATTCAATTTGAAGCAATGTTGGCACAAGTAAGAAGGACTTAAGAATGCGGTATATACATGGACTCAAGCAGAGGCCATGCTCTATTACAAATAATTTTATTTCTCCTCGCTGACCCTGCACATCCTTGTGTTCTAGCCATGAATAGCAATATATAGTAAATATGTCTTTATGTTAGTCCTGTGTTTGTAATGTTGATTTGCATGAAAAGTTATAAAATATGGTGAAAAGCAATATGGTGTTTACACAAACCTACGATAAGGCCTTTTTATACATTAAAAATTGAATTTTTAATTATTAAATGAAGAGATAACAAAAAAGGGATGGATATTTTAGCCACATGAGAGTTTGAAAGCAGAAAAGAGTCACCGAAAAGCCAACTACAAGAATGAAAGATCAAGTGAAAAGTCAATATTGGAAGGAAAACAAAAAACTTAATAAGAATGATCAAGAAATCAAGATTCAAGATTCATGATGATGAAATCTTTATCTGGAGTTCTTTCTCATTTTTATGTTGTTATTTCTTAATAATTCATTGAAATAATTGGAATATAGATTTAGGTGGATGGACTCTAAGATGTGAAGTTTTCAATTGACCTTTTGATTTATTGAAATGTCTAAATTTCTTTAGATTTATCCATGTTTTTGTAATTAATTGAATTAAAGGAATGAAAATTAAAGGTTTAATAATTTTACTCATACCTTAAGATTGAGAGATAATTTATATGGTTAGATATCAATGTGAATAATTAGGTTTAGGTGAGTTATTTGAGAGAGAATCATAAATCTTTATAGATTATAGTAAAACCTATCATGAGAGTTTATAATTTGGATTAATGTATTCTTCGGTTGTCTTTATTTGAAAGAGACTTCAAGTAATTCAATCTAAGGATAGGAATTATATTACTCAAGATAGACCATAATTGTGATTTAAGAATTTATTGATTTATTAAACTAGAAATGTTTACTAAATTAAGGTGAAACTAAAACATAGTGATGCCCTATGGAACATCTTACCTAAATCTAGTTTACTCATAGATTATTTTTTAAATATAAAAAAGGTTACAAGATTTAAGACACTTTGCTTCACTAAGTATGATCTCTATGCTTGTAAATATTGTTATAGGGAATTGAACTAGCCTAGTAAAAAACTGGAATTATGGTTTATTCTACCTCCTTTATCAACCTAACCCTAATTGTATACATTTGTTTTTGCCTAATTTTGTAGGTATCACAGTGCAGATTGTTCTCCTCCCTAGTGGTATACGCTCATTTCCAATCTCGATCTGATATCTTGATCCCTAGAGCATATTAGGCTTAGTTTCTAGGAAATAAGTTTCTTTCCTATCACATTGACTCTACTAGTTAAGTCAGTCACATTATTCCTTTCTTGAAATAAAAATTTCTCATTCCTTTCCAACTATATTGTCGCAATTATATATCCTAGGGTGATCTTTAAGATAATCCAATCCCTTATTGTCCCATTCTTGCAACACAAATCCAATATCTTTTTTGCACTCGATGAAATTCAATACCGAATTGTAGAGCTTCATAATCATTCTCCATGCCATTCTAGAATCGGTGCAAGTGAAATAAAGGTGCTCCATAGTCCCCTTTTTATTGTTGTAGAGAATACATTGTTCAGGTATGTTCATAAACCTTTTCAACATGGTTTTGATATTGAGTCTTCCTTTGATTAATAGCCATAAGCATATTGTAACTCTAGGGCATGTTTATATATAGATATATCTTTATATATATATAGATAGATAGATAGATAGATATATCTATGATGCCATTTATAGTGTCTTATTCTTCCAGTTTTCAAGTTTATTTTATATTCTCTCTAGTAGGAGCTTAAAGTCAGACAGGATTGGCCTTTTAGTAGTGATAGGGACACTCAGATAGAAAATTGGGGGTTTGCCCAATTTTAGACCAATAAGGGTAGCTAATATGTTTATATAAGGTTCTGCTCCCCTTATAATGAGTAGTTGGCTTTTGTCTCAATTTAGGTTCAATCTTGAAATATCCTTGAATGTTTGTAAAGCCCCTGTCAAGATAGAAATTGAAGTAGGATCTTTCTTGCTAAAAAGTATGAGATCATCTGAAAAAGGACAAGGAAGTGATCTTCTAAGCCTTATAGTTAGAATAAAATCTAAAACCCCCATTCTTAATTTTCTTTCTAATCATTCTCACTAGAAATCTATTGCTAGTGTAAAGAGATAAGGGACAATGAGTCCCCTATCTTAAACCCCTAGCACCTTTTATTAGTTTGGTAAGTTCCCAATAGATTAAAGATTTCATAGAAGACTATGGTAACACACTTTGTAATCCTTTTTATAAAGATGTCAAGGAAACCTAGAAGTCAAATGCCTTTTGAAAATCAACCTTAGTAGGATAATCGCTACTTGTTTTCTTCCTGCCATACCCTTTAAACAATTGTTGCAGTAATAATCGTATCAACCCATTAGACTTAGTGTTAAGGTTGACTAATTTTTCTTCTTATGTTAGCCCATTAGGCTTATCCTAAATTTTGATTAAATTTTTCGTGTCTTATTAGTTTATTAGACTAAGTGCTAGTGTCCTTTTGTTTTTTTTAATGATATCAATATGTTGGATTCAATGTCTTATAAGCACATTAGACTTAGTCGAGTAATTACTAATTTAATTCATCATTAGTAAGAAAACATCAAGTCAATCATTAATTATTTGAAAATATATGAATTAGTTGCAAAAATGATAAATATCATCTTATTAATTATATTATATAAATAAATAAATATGAATGAAAGATTTAATTTATTATCAAACTAGTCAATACCATGAATTATTAATATTAAATCATATATTAATATATTATATAATGAATTGCCATTATATATTAAATATAATATTATTTTAAAAATCAATAACAATGTGTAAAATAATAAATAATAAGATTTTTATAGTTTAGTTAATAATAATAATAATAATTTTATTTCTTATTTCTTAACATTATTATATAGTAAACAAAAATTCACCAAAAGAATTTAGTTTATTACTTTGTTAAGATAATAAATTTGTTAATAATTATTAATAAAATAAATTAACATTATATATAAATTATTATTATATTTATTAGTACAAATAATAATATCAAATTATAATAAATTAATAAATTCTTATGTTTTACTTATAGATCGAATCGGGCAACTTTATATATATTTTTAAAAAGTTAAAAAAGTAAGGCCGTTTGTAATGTTTTGATTAAGTTATGGGCTGACTCAATCTTAAGTCGAGTTTGGTCCGCAACCTAATCAATTCTGGCTAAAATTGATATCCAGTCAAAGTTCTAATAAATTTGTTACAGTTAGAACTTGTTTACCAGAAACTTAATAAGAAGAAATGATTAAATGATTTTTTTGATAAACTAAATCTTACGGAAAGGTCTTTATATCTTATATCCAATATTTAATTTTCTTTTAAACTAAAAATTGAGAAATATTTATTGATATCCTTGGAGAGAATTGCTTGGGTAAATTTATAAAAAATTAAATGAAATTATAGATATGAATTCTCTTAGATAAAATTATTAAAAAATAAATTTGATTTTTAAAATAAAATAAATTATTTACAATTTCATTAATAATTAATATAAAATAACTAAATATGTATATAGTTTATGATAAATTATGAGAAAAATAAAAATAAAAATAAAAAATATTTTTTAAAATTTTATGATTTATGAAAAATATAAGAAATTAACATGAAAATTTTAAAAATTATTTGGAAAATAGAAAGAAAAATAAAAAACCAGAAAAAAAAAAACTGCCCTAAAACGTTGGAAATGGAAGGAACAAAAGAAACTTGTTAAGCGGCCTGCATTTGTTCTAGCACAAAGCTTTGGGGCTTGTTTCGTATGGGAGCTTTAGGAGTCAATGGCGGGTTCTGGGGATGGAACTGGGACTCCAGAAGAAGAAGAAGGAAACCGCTTGGTTCTAATGCCTCCTCTGGTTCAACAGGACGAGGAGGACGTGGTTATCAGTTCCCATCAAAGCAAGCTGTTACTGCCGGTTCGCTCGCTCTGACTGGCGACACCATCGCACAAGTTACTGAGCGCTGGAGAAAAGCCAAGCCCTTCGAAAACGACAGCAAGGTCTGTGTTCCTGTCAATCGTTTCTTTTTCTATTAATTGGTCTTGTTTTATCGGTTGCCTCGAATTGCTGTAATTTGCTAATAGTGTACTTATGATGAAGAAGAACAATTTATAAAGGCTCTTTTTGGTTGGAAATAAATGTTAGGTTCTTGTTCAGACAGATTTTCAAGTTATCTTAAGCAAGGGACTGAAACATATGTTGGCTATCTGCCATGCAAATGATACTGATGTAGTTTTGGAGAAGATAATTTTAACATTATCTAACAAATTCAAAATGAAAGCACAAAGTAGGAAAAGGATTTGAAGAATATAACAGGGTTACGATTCTTTTGGTCTTCCTTCCATTTTGTTTACAGCCTCGCTCATGTTTTTTAGTTGTCGGTAACCTTGCTCATTTTTCTCATTACGCTATTGTGATGTAATAGTGTTTCATGTTATATTAACCGATAGAATCACTGGTTGCTGCAAGGTTCATTTTCAGTTGTGTTTGGCGAATTATTTATGTGCAGACAACATCAAATGCGCGACACATTTATGGAACCAATCCATCTTGTTTCCTAGTATCTAATGTCATGATAAAATGAACCAAAATGTTTCTTATCTGTGTATTAATTTCAGCTGTTAACTTTGTGCTTTGATACCCTTAGGATATCTTGCAGACAATCATTTTGCAGCATGACTGGTTTCGTGCCTTGCGAATGACTTCATATGGGTTTCTTTTATATGGACCTGGTTCTTATGCATGGTACCAATTCCTTGACTGTCATCTACCAGATCAGACATTGCCAAATCTATTGCTAAAGGTACAATTACCTTCAGATTTCATCACGTGAACAAACATTATGGGAAAAACTGCTTTTGAAAAGCTGATCTTACTTGGCTTTCTTCCAGGTTCTATTGAACCAAATTGTGCTTGGTCCGTCTGTGATTGCCATCGTATTTGCTTGGAACAACTTATGGCAAGGAAAGCTTTCACAACTTCCACAAAAGTACAGAAAAGACGCTCTACCAACATTGCTTTATGGTAAAAAGTTTGGGTGGAAAACTTTTGTTGGTTTGATTTTTCATGTGATTTGAAACTCTCACTTCTTGCAATGCAGGATTCAGGTTCTGGATACCTGTCAGTGTGTTGAATTTTTGGTATAAATTCCTCTTGTATCTCTTAATTTTTCAGATTTGATTGACAAATTTTAAGCATTCTTTAGTTGATTTAGAACAAACATTTTATTGAATTTATATTTTTTGTTTTTGGCTTTCCTTTCTGCTATGCCAAAAATTTGCACTCTTCTTTTTTCTTTCTTTAGCGACTTTTCTTCAATAACTGGGAGAAAAACCTAGTTTTGTACCAGCATTAATCTTTTCAATTTGAAGATGAATAAAATAGAGAAAAAGATTTATAACTTAATCAAACTTTTTAATTCCTAATTGGAGAGGTAGCAAAAATTTATTGAGCATACATATTTTTGGTTAGTGGTACATATTAAATGCAACGGGCACTTATGCAGGGTTATTCCTCTTCAAGCACGAGTAGCTTTCATGTCAACAGGGTCTATCTTTTGGAATTTTTGCTTGTCTTCGACAATGAGCAGGTAAAATAATCTCCATCAATGATCTGTCAATCATTTGGAAGTACATTTGATTTCAAATCTGAGCTATCTTTATCAGGTCCACACTTTAAGGCTTTTAAGTTATCACTTTTGCCTCTGCTTACATTCTAATGTTTGATTTGACGTTATCAACTGTAGTTTTGGAATACTACATTTCATTTTGTCTCTCTCTCAGAATTTGCACATGCAGAATTTTGTGTGCTGCAGTAAGGATTATTAATTTTTGTGATTTGGCATTCTTCATAAATAGTTTTTCAAGGTTAATGTCAATTGTTTGGAAAACATTATGCAATTGTCATAATATATTCATGCTATAATGTGAAATACAAAATAGATTGTTTATGTGCTAACTGGGCATAACTTGGTATGGTTTCTTGTGCTTAATTATAGTTCCTTAGTGGTCTGGAGACTTCTTGGTTGTCCTTGCTGCATGAGGCTTTCCTAAGTTTGAAAAGCATCTTGTTATTAGCTTATTAGGTGTTATTGTACAATGTTAACAATATGCTGAAGACTTATATTCCAAAAGTCAGAAGCTCCGTTGTAATTTGGTAGAAACCAAGTACTTTTGGGTCCAATTATTTCACACTCGTTTGATATTTTTAATGTTGTCCCTTCCCAACACCTGTGTCAATGTTGGCATTCTAAAAAAGAATATTCTGTTTTTACATTTGCTCTAGTTTCCCTAATTCATATCCTTGGTGGAAGAAAAAAAGAAAGGAAGAGGAGAAGAACAAAACACTAAAATGGTGAAAAGGGTGTGGCAAAACAAGAAGGCTGTGCTGCGGCATGGAGGAGATAAAAATGCTAATAAGGGAGTGCATAAAACATTTTTTCATTTTAATGCTAATTTGGACAGACATTGAAGATGATACCAAATATTATGTGCGTCTGCTCTTGCTATAATGTTAAGAACATCGGTCCTAATGGTTTTCTGCCTCAACTGACATATTGAAATGAACACATCTTTGTTGTCCAACGGAGTTTAGCAGCTATGTGTCATGTTATTGGAAAAAGGAGGACAAGTTTATGCCAATTTAGTGATTCAAAAGCTGGTCATAGTGAATTAGCATTTTGCTTTCCTGCCTTGTTCCAGACACCTGATGCACAAAAATAGAAGCCTTGACCAACTTTGGTTATGGGAGTGTTGCTTTAGTGAAAAGGATCAACATCCCTTCTCACTCTACTTCTAAACTTTTAATGCTTGGCAATAGCCAGATCCTCACTCATTGGATTCAAGACTTAATGCTATAGTATCTCAAATGAGTGTTCGCGTTTCCTTTCCCAAGTGATAAATTTTGTAAGAGAATTTAGGTTGGGAAACCAAACTTATATAGGGTATTTGCGAGAAATGATTAAATGGACACAGAAGTAAAAGGATAAGCAGCTTGTGGTTTGGATGGGCTAGACTATATTGTTTCAGATCACATGTTAAACTTGGAACATGTTATAGGAATGAGAAATGATATTTCAATGACCTCTCCTCCTATTTTTGTTTTTCCAGGGGATAGTTGATATGTTCCTTCTTTTGGCCTGCTTATTCCGTTTGTACACTTCTAAGAACAGCCTTTGCAGGTAGTCGATGGTGGAGGCAAGTCATATTTAGAGTTCGAATGACATTCTAGTTGAGACTGAGACACAATGAATATTGTCTTGTTCAATTGCTATCATATGTGGCTTTCCTTTCTGGCATTGAACTCGATGGTTGTAACTGGAGAATTGAAAAGTTGGTTGCATTGACATTGCCTTGGAGTCTCCAAAAGTTTTTCCGATGGAGGTTCAGAACATACCGGAAAAAACTATATTTATACCAGCTTTTGTTCTTGGAATTTTGCCTATTTGTTCTTTATCTATCTTGGTAAAGAATTACAAATTAGGATACTTTTATTTAATAAGGCCTTTAAAAAGTTTTATCCCAACCAACTGTACTAGATTTACAATATGCTGTTTCCAGGTTGATGTTGTTCTCCAGGTTATGTAGCATGGTGGCAAGTGATAAGTTTAGTTCCATTTTCTCCCACCACTAGACGGGTCCGATCATCATGGACATCTGAACATTGGAAGAGTGTTGGAAAAGTGATAGCTAAAAGGGTTTAGAAAGATGAGAGGGGAATTAGTCAATAGACCATACTCTTTTTGTTTTAACTAACAAAAATGGTTTACGGAAAATAAGTATGTGGCTCTAAATTAATCTCTTCCACACTTTTCTTCTGAAGTAAAAGATTTCTAAACGCAATTTTCATTTTAATTTGAAATAAATGATAATGGAAGATGAATCGTGCTATCTCAAGTACAAGTGCAGTGAGCTTACTAACTCCACTGGTGCCATCAGTAACGTCATCGTCGAGAACAAATGTGGGCATACATGAAATCCGAAGTTAGAATTGGATTCTTTACTGGAGTCTCTTTACTCCACGAAAATGAGCATATCTGTTAAGAAGTCAAAAGAATAACAAGACTTTATTGTTGGATATGGGTCCCTCTCACATGGAAGGACTCCATGTCTAACATTGCGGCACCGATTTTGATGCGGCATATAGCATTTGTTGAAAAGAAGAAAAAAAGATAACTATAAGGGAGCTGTCTCACGTGATAGAGTGTCTATATAAGACACTTCCCGCTTTAGAAACAAACACAGAAAAACACAGAGAGAAAAATAAGAGGAAATATTTTGAAGTTAGGAAATACATTCATAAAGGATTGGTGAGTGGCAAAATAGTGAGGTTAGTAATTTTAGGTTAAGAAACACCTTGTGAGCCGCTATTTTAGTTTTATCTCTGTATACCTACTGTTTGTAATAGTGAGAGAAATATTATGAGTTTTGTTCGTGGACATAGCCCAAAGTTAAGGGTGAACTACATTAAATATTCTGTGTTCATTTTATTCATTTTATTTTTCTTTTTCACAAAATACATCTGCTGCATCCATCAAGTAGTATCAGAGCTGTGTTTTTATTGAAGGTATTTTTTGAAATGAAGCACATCATCGGGAAGAGAAAATTACAACGAACTTTTTAGCGTGATCCGTTCGAAAAGTTAACGTAAAACGGCAAAGGTGATGAATAGTACCCTTATGTTGTTTTAATAAATTTACAAGATGACGCACTGTATAGCAATGGTAACTGGATCCCGCGACAGTATTTGCGGCATTATTCACAAGTTATTATATACCGGGTCCCGCACACTATTCCAGTGGGTCTGACGATACTATTCAACACTATTTGCAAGTTACTATTTACTGGGTCCTGCAGTACTGTTCCAGTAGGATCCGACGATACTATTCCAATCCCGTGGTGAAAATTTAGAAGATATCTTTTCAGTCAAATTTTGACGTCCTGGTTTCATAGTTGAGGTTAGTTTTCTCAAATTTGGCTTAATTTGGCAAATAGAGGTAAAGACGAGCAAAATGATTAATCTAAACGGTATTAACTATCGTATATGGCGAACCAAGATGAAGGATCTCTTGATGATTACAAAGATGCATTTTGCTGGTATTTTCGACAACTAAATTGGAGGAGATGTCTAACGATGATTGGGAGTTGGAGCATGAACGAGCGTGTGATTATATTCAACAGTTTGTCGATGATAATACATACAATTACATTTGTAACGAGACTCATGCAAGAACATTGTGGAATAAACTGGAGCAACTGTACGCTTCAAAGACCGACAATAACAAATTATTTTATCTTACAAAATTGATGCAGGTAAAATATCAAGAGAGTACTTCTGTAGCTGATCATTTAAATAATATGGAAGGAATGATTGATTAGTTATCAAAGATGGGCATAAAGTTTGATGACGAGGTGATTGCTCTAATGGTGCTAGCTTCATTACCAGAG
>JANSVA010000009.1:3435841-3472456 GCA_025504915.1 Erythroxylum reticulatum | reverse complement strand
GTCCCATTACGAAGATCTAGTAGAAATAGACAACCATCTACTAGATATCCAGTTGATCAGTATGTAATGCTGACTGATGGGAGAGAACCAGAAAGCTTTGATGAAGCTATGAATGATGAACACAAGAAGAAATGGAAAGAAGTCATGCAAGACGAGATGAAATCCTTGCATGAGAATAAAACATTCAAGCTGGTGAAATTGCCAGAAGGCAAAAGAGCATTGAAGAATAAATGGGTGTTCAGGATTAAGCATGCAGAACACAACGACCATCCTCGATTCAAAACAAGATTAGTAGTCAAAGGATTCAGCCAAAAGAAGGGTATTGACTTTGACGAGATATTTTCACTGGTGGTGAAAATGACATCCATACATACAGTGCTAGGGCTAGTCGCAAGTTTTAATCTGGAGGTTGAACAAATGGATGTCAAAACTGCCTTCCTACATGGGGATTTGGAGGAAAAGGTATATATGGAACAACTAGAGGGTTTCGTGAAAAAGGGGAAAGAAGACTATGTTTGTAAACTAAAGAAGAGTCTATATGGTCTAAAACAGACACCAAGATAGTGGTATAAGAAGTTCAAGTCTGTTATGAGGGAGAAAAGCTACAAGAAGACTACTTCAGATCACTGTGTATTTGTGAAGAAATTCTCTGATGATGATTTCATTATTTTATTGCTCTATGTGGATGATATGTTGATTGTTGGTAAGAATGTTTCTAGAATAAACAATATGAAAAAAACAACTAGATAAGTCTTTTGCCATGAAAGACTTGGGATCTATAAAGCAGATTCTTGGCATGCAGATTATTACAAACAGAAGTGCCAAGAAACTATGGTTGTCACAAGAGAAGTACATTGATAAAGTACTTCAGAGATTCAAACTAGACAAAACTAAAGCGGTTAGTTGTCCTTTTGCTAATCACTTTAAAATGAGTTCCAGAGAGTGCCCTTTTACAGATGAAGAGAAGGAAGAAATGTCCAGAGTTCTATATGTTTCAGTAGTTGGAAGTTTGATGTATGCTATAGTTTGTACATGGCCAGATATTGCTCACGCAGTTGGAGTAGTGAGTCGTTTCCTTTCTAATCCTGGAAAGGAACATTGGGTTGTAGTCAAGTGGATTCTCAGGTATCTTCGAGGGTCATCCAGAATATGCTAATGTTTTGGAATAGCCGAACCTATATTAGATAGTTACACAGATGTAGATATGGCTGGAGATGTTGACTCGAGAAAGTCTACATCAGGTTACTTGATTCCTTTTGCAGGGGGAGTTGTGGCATGGCAGTCAAAGTTACAGAAGTGTGTTGCACTTTCTACAAATGAAGCAGAGTTTGTTGCAGCAATAGAAGCTTGTAAGGAGTTGCTATGGATGAAGAAGTTCTTTAATGAACTTGGTATCAAGTAAGAACAGTATCAACTGTTTTGTGACAGTCAGAGCGCTATTTACTTCGGTAAGAATGTCTCTTTTCACTCACGATCAAAACACATTGATGTGAGATATCACTAGATCAGAGATGTGATGGAGACGAAACAATTACAGTTAGAAAAGATCCATACTGATGAAAATAGATCAGACATGTTAACCAAGATTCTAACAAAAGGCAAGTTTGAGTATTGTCGATCAATAGCAGGCTTGATAAAACCCTCCATGTAATCGGAAGGGGGAGATTTGTTGAATATGGGTCCCTTTCACATGGAGGGACTCCATGTCCAACATTGCGGCACCGAAATCGGTGCTGCACGCAACATTTGTTGAAAAGAAGAAAAAAAGACAACTACAAGACAGCTGTCTCACGCGGTGGAGTGCCTATATAAGATACTCCTTGCTTTAGAAACAAACACAGAAAAACACAGAGAGAAAAACTAGAGGAAATACTCTGAAGTTAGGAAATATATTCCTAAAGGGTTGGTGAGTGACAAAATAGTGAGGTTAGTAATTTTAGGTTGGGAAACACCTTGTGAGTTACTATTTTGGTTTTATATCTGTATACTTACTATTTGTAATAGTGGAAGAAATATTCTGAGTTTTGTTCGTGGATGTAGCCCAAAGTTAAGGGTGAACTACGTTAAATATTCTGTATCCATTTTGTTCATTTTATTTTTTCTTTTCATAAAATACACCCGTTGCACTCAACATTTATAGCATTGGTTTGATGCAAGAAACGCTGCAAGGCTTGCTCGAGACTCCATAAAGAAAAAGAATCCATAGAACCCTTATGCGAAAGCAGCCAATGTTTAGCACCATACGAAGTTAAGCTTGAATTCAGCAGAAGGAAGGTTGCTGATACCATCATGAGCAACAACGGAAGAAGGGCACCTCTAGTAGCTGGAATTATCGTTTAGGGCATAAACAGAGGTGTGCATGACGCATTGGAGGCGACACTTACGACAAGGTAAAAAGCCTCATAGTTGAACGATTAATAACCAACGAATCATTGCTTGGTATAAGCTCCCCTTTTGAACCACTTCCGCCTCTCCGTGTTAACAAAAGGAAGGCTTCACTTTCGAGTCTCCATGTTTACTGTACAGTATTTGCATTAATCTACTAATTCAACAACAAACCATTGCAGCTTTTTTACGGGGAATCACCACATCCACCAATTCACATTCTCGGCGGCAGGACTAGGGCAAGGGAGTCCCCTCCAAGACCTACAGGCCAAGGAAACATTCAGGAAGATGACAGCTCCAGGTTAACCCACTCAGAGCAACTAAATGAATTGAAGAAGCTAAAGAAAGAAGACTACAATGCAGTCCCTAGGAATATGACAAATAGATTGTATTTGTACTACAGAAAGCGTGCCAAAGAGATCACGAAGGAAAAAGAGGATGAAGGTAAGAGATGTACAATTTGCTTGGAAGATTTTGAGGTCAAAGAGGTGGTGATGGTATGTTCCATGAAGAGTGCATAGTGCCGTGGGTGAAGAGCGGTGGTCAGTGTCCAGTCCGCAGGCATGGTCTTTGCGAGAGAACTAGAGATTCTCTAAACAGTCACGGTATTGACAACGTAACAGACAACGATCTAACACTTATTACAATAGTGAGGGCCTTGGAGGAAGCAGCTTCAGAATTGGTTAACACTGATAGAACACGCTTGTATTAATCAAATTCTTGTAGTTTGGAGGGGTGTGAATTTGCTTTTATTAGAAAACATGTTAAAAAGATGGAAGGAAGCATTGTATATTAAAAATAGGGTTAATTGTACGTTATATCTGAAATTTATGGACAATTTGTTAATACTTGAAAAAGTATAATAATTAAATATGAAATATCAATTTTTTAAAATGTAATTTATGATCTTCAAATATATAGTTCTTAATTGGTCCTCTGACTATATATATATATATATATGAATGAGCAAAGATTGGCCTTGGATCAACCTATGATATCATAGAATAATATATTGTAATACTCGGGGCCTAGCATATTACTTCTTTAAGTTAGTTAGGCCCTTAATCTCTTAGCACCAAATCAAAAGTATTCAACTAAACGTCCATGAAAACTTAATAAATTGTTAGGATCGATGCTGACCAAAAAGACGCATTCAACATATAGTTAGAAACTTCTATGTGATGTACTGTTAAGTTGGGTCTGATTCTGATTTTAATAGTCATATAAGAGTGTTTAGAAGCAAACAAGGAGGAAATTTGCATTTGACGACTATGATTTGTAGATCAAGGAGTCCAGGAAGAATGTTATTGATGTGGAAAAATAATGAGCAAGGGAGTTGAACCTTAGGAATGTATTCAAACCAAGCAAGGAATATTAGAGCATGGAATCACTCCCCCATTAGCTTTTGTTCATTCTCAAGGGATCTAATGTGAACATTAGGCTAAAAACTGCCTAAAACCCGAATTACAAGAAATTAAAACCTTAGAATCGTCTTCAAATCAAGTAAGAAAACTTGATCATAACTAAACCCATTGATTAAAACTAAAGCTATAATGATTTAATCACCATAAGTTTCCTTAATATGATCAGGTTAAGTTCCTTTTAAAGAACCAACGAGGAAATTCCACCAAAGTGAAGAGCACTCTCAATTTAATTTCTATATTGATGATCCACAAATTACATTAATAGCATGACCTTTTATAAGTATAAAATCCTTAAGAACTAGAATCCTAAAAGGAAAAGAAAACTAGTCATTAAGAAACATTCCTTATCAAGTGTAACATCGATTCCAACATTAACTGCTAATACTACTTTAACTAAAACTCTAAGAATCCTATTTCAATTAATATCCTTGATATTATAAAGAATCCTAATCAGATTAGAAATTAACCCTATAACAAGTTCTAACCCAAATAAGAAACTAGAAAACAACTATAAAATAATACTAACATGGTTTAAGCTTTATAATTAAGTCCAATTACAGTAAAAATGGTTATTAATAAAACAAAACAAGCAAAGGCTCTTAAATACATCTTAATTATGCAAATGATCTCTACTTAACTCAAAACAAGTGGACCAAGTTGAGAGACATTCTCCAAGCCTTGTTCTTCATGTATTAAGCATATTTCATCTTCAATAACACGTAAAAAACGTGACTAATCTTGACAATGAATCTAATTCATCTTAAACAACCTTGTTTTCTTTCATCTGTATGATTAATCCATGTAAAGTAATCTTTATGTGTTTGGTATTTACCTTAGTCATTGGACTTACAATTCCTTGCAAAAGATTACTGTAATGGCTAGAAATAGGTTTTGGTAGAAGCTACTCTTTATCATTCCCTCCGTCCTTAAAAGGATTTGTCCTCAAATCACCTAGATCATACTAAGATAAATAAGCTATATTAAAAGATGCACTCATATTACCATAATTGCTTGCAAATCTAGTTTGTAGGCATTATCATTCATCTTCTCTAACACTTTGAAAGGCCCATCTCCCATAAACTACAACTTAGATTCCTTTGAGTAGGAAACCTATCCTTATGCACATGAACCCAAATCCAATCTCCAAGTTCAAAAACAACCTTTATATGCCCCTTATTGTCTTGCTTGGCATATTGTTGATTCTTTCTCTCTATGTTACTATGAACTTTGTCTTGGAAATCCCTAACAAGATCTACCTTATGCTTACCATCCAAATCAGAGTGTTTATTAGTACGCAAAGGGAAGATATCCAAAGAAGTTAAAGAATTAAATCCATAAATAATTTTGAAAGGAGAATAAGAGTTGGTAGAAAGAACTGACCTATTATATGTAAACTCAATATCCAACAAACATTTTTTATATTATTTTATGGCTTTTTGAATTATGACACAGAATAAAGTAGTAAGATTGATGTGTGCTTAATTGTTTATACATTTACTTCTTAACACTTAGTGATTATTGTTGTAAAATGCTTAAGATACTCATTTTAGTTCACATTTGATTTTAGGTACAATTTAGAAGCACAAAAGCTAAAACGAGGTAAGTGCACATTCATTGAGCCAACATTTTGATGTTCAAATTCAATTACGCTTGTGGAACAAGAATGAGATTGATCGATTTTGGAAGAAAAGGAGGGGCAGAGCATGCATTCTTTAGAGACACATAAAGGGCTAAGCTTCCTTAATATGGTTCAAAGGTGAAATTGAAGCCGAACATCACATTTGAGCACTTGTTTTTGTGTAATGTTGAATCATTCTCTCTTTAGGGGTTGATTATATTATCCTATATTTATTGATATGTGTTCATTAGGTTATTTTTATGTAAACCCATTTTTAGAATCTTGAATACAATACGTAAACGTTTTGTTTTCAATTCATTTGTGGCAATTGATTGTGTCAAATCATTAGGGATAACATAACCTCAATTAAATGACCTAAGCTTATGTATTTGTTGCCTTGATTAATCTATTTTCCTAACTTGTAATGCGACTTTCCTCTTAAATCTAAATAACTTGTTCTAGGTTGTTCGATAGTTAGGTTTAGTTAAAGAGCTTGTTTTAATAAAACACAACCTAAGGAAAAATCGGGGTTAACAGAGCTTGCTATTAACCTACGATTAATAATTTATAGGAGAGGTATGAAAACAACAATTCAACAAAGTATGTTTCATTGTGTATAGGCTAAGATTGAACCGAGGGATTCCAAATCCATTCATCACTTTTATCACTTTTGATTGTTTTATTTAATTTGCTTTCTTTAGTTTAATTTTACTTTATTTTCTTATTTGAAATCAAACCAACCCCTCAATAACTTAAACACAAATTCTTTTCATTTTGAAAGTTTTACACACACTCTCTGTGGGATTGACCTAGACTTATCACTAGCTATAGTTTTATATTTAGTTATTTGGTTTAGTGTTATGATGTGTTATCAATTTTGGCACCGCTTCTAGGGAGTATGGTGCTTTAGTTTTTACTTTTGATTTCAATTGGCATTTGTACAAATATTTGTCATTTTTTTCATTATTTCTTAATCTTTACACATTTGTTAGTTTTGGTGTATAGTAGTAACAAGATCTCTGCATGGAGAACCTCTACAATTTGATCTAGAGATCGAAATGACATTACAGAGATTATGTAATGAAATCAGAACAATTTAAGGAATACAACAAGGAATTGAACTTCAGGAAGCCATGGCCAATCCAAGAACTTTAAAAGAGTTGGCTGCTCTAGATTTGACTCAAGGCCTTTATGCATCACTTTTTTAAATTTTGCTAAAAATGTTACTTTTGAGCTTAAATCTTGACTAATCCATCTTTTGTCCAACTTTCATAATTTTGTAAGTGAAGGCGCTCATAAGCATCCTAAGGAGCTCGATGTTGTCTATCTTAGTATGAAGCCTCCAAAGGTGATAGAAGAGCAGAGTATGTTGAGAGCTTTCCGATTCTCATTAAAGGATGCAAAAAAAGACTGGCTTTTTGATCTATCCCTTGGGAGCATTAGCATATAGATCAAGATGAAGAGGTTATATTTGGAAAATATTTTCTAGCATCGAAAACAACCAATATAAGAAAGGAAATTTATAGGATAAAGCAATACAACGACGAGTCCCTTTACGAATATTAGGAATGCTTCAAGAAGTTATGTGTTAGTTGGCTGGGCCACAACATTCCAGGGTAACTTTTTATCTCATATTTCTACGATGGATTGCTACCTATGGAGAGGAGTTTTGTTAATGCAGAAAGTGGTGGGGCATTATGTGAGAAGGCTCCTATAGAGGCCAAGATCCTAGTTGAGTATATGGTTTTAAACACCTAACAATTTGTCATTTACAACGATGTTCGTTGCATAAAAGAGGTAGGTACTTCATCTATCGAACATCATTTAGATGAGTTAACATCTTTTGTTAGAAAGCTTGCAATTGGATAGGCACACGTAAAAGGGTGTGAAATATGTGCAAATAAAAGCCATCCGATTGATGGGCGCCCAACAAGAAGGAAGCATGGAATATATCAACGTTGCAGGAGGGACTTTTCCTAACCAGTACAACCTTTACTCCCAGATATATAAAACAGGATGGAGAGACCATCGCAACCTGAGTTATGGGGGAAATAAACAGTAGAATTATCTCCCGAATAGGTCACAAGGAGCACAGCCATTCGAATCAAGGCCACAAGCCTCCTCAACCTCAAGTACATCATTAGAAGATATGGTTAAGTTTATTGCAACTAACACTTTGTAATTCCAACAGGGTATGTAGTAGTTGCAATAGGAGACCATATCTAAATTTTAGGAGGTGAATTCCAGCATTCGTAATATAGAGAACTAGGTAAGCCAGATGGAAGTGGCGATAAACCATCTAAAAGCCTAAAAAGGAGGAAAACTGGCATTATAACCTGAGACAACTATAGAGAATGTTAGTGTAACCACCTTGAAGAATGGTAGGAAGCTTAAGGTGTAACATCCCACTATCATAGGGGACATACCAGAACACCCTGAGGATATTCTAGTATATAACCTATAATAATGGCACGTTAGAGCAGTAACTACAATCCCTTAATTATGGAATCATCATAAATACATAAATGTCACCATATTTTAAAACTGAATCCTCATTTCGTTTCATAAAAAAAACTATATATATATATATTGTGGCTTTTTAGTGACTTCCAAATATGTACAATGATCCAATCTTAATACAAAACATGCTACATGAAAGAGGAATTAATTAAAAAGTCTAACTAAATCCTTCAGTCTCAGCTGACTGACCTTTGATTCATTCTTCTTCATAAAAAGTACAAGAATTATGCTTCTTGTAGAGTCTCTCTGTCGCTAATGTCCTCTCTTGTTCCTGAAATATCAATTTTGATGAGTTTTGCAAACTTAATGGCATAACCATCCTCGATGGTTCACTCAATTCATATCATATATCAACACATGTAAACACATAATTCACATCTTTTCATTTAACATATAGCGTCACATATCCCATTTTTATTCAAATACATGACCACACTATATTTCAGTCAGTCAAACATATGTATAAAGTATATATGCAAAAGCTTGTGAGACTCACTTTCAATTTTTACGTTGTTGTGACTGAGTGCCTAAATTGTCCCGTATCTATTGTGGATACCGAACTCGTTAAAACTGTCTCGTATCTATTGTGGATACCGGGTTCATCGATGTTGTCCCTTATTTATTAGGGATACAAGGCTCATTAATCCTAATGAGCAGCTCTTAATCACAATCTGAGCTTAAAGCTCATTTTTGGTGGCTACTTATGTTACAACTCTCATTATCTGATTATGCATTCATGTAATGGAATGCATCACTCATATTCAATCAATCATTCACAATTTAAATCACAATTATTATTGGACCTTAGTCCGACGTTCAACAATTATGTTGAACAAACACATAGTCAGTCCAAATTCACATTTAAGGAGCACTTCGAATATCACAGTCCCAATCACATTTTCATCAGACCCTTAGTGTCCGAAATCAACACAATCTAATTCACAATGATAAACAATTCAGAACATAATTTAGACAACCAAATAATTAAGTGAGACCGTCTAGGTTACTCACAAATCACTCCAGAAAGATATTGCCTTGAAGTCTCGATAATGTCTAAATGATGGCGCTCTAAATGCTCCTCTATATCATGCAAAACATATTTACATATATCACAATTTTGCACAATTGTATAACTATTCATTTATGCACATCTATGTATATGAAATATATACAATGCATGTTCAATAACAATCCTAGGTATCTTATCATTATTCTTGTCACAATATCATTCATATATCAAAACTCATATAAGTTAATTTGTGCTAGGGGTTTGAACCAAAATAAAACAATTTGAAACTAATTTCATAACCCAAATGATCATTCCAGATTTAAAAAAATACTTTCGGGTCCACTTTGCATGATCATTCTGATAAGAAAAATGGAGTAATTTGGTAACACTTCCTACTAGAAAATTGTTTTCCTATGTCTTAAGTTTCTAATGATACCAAGATCATACAATTTGGTTCATTATTCTATGAGTTATGCTCCAAATACTACATACTGAGTACATTTGAAATTTTGGTTAGGGCATGATCATGCACGCAAAGTTGTACAACTCATATCTTTCAATTCCAATATCCAAAAATTATACAATTTATACCAATTGAAAGTTAAGAGGATAAGCTACAACGTTTATGAAGAAAAAATTGTTTGATTCATCCTATATCAATACCATTTATTCGATAACAACAGGATATTATTTCTATCACGGGTAGTGCTATAGCCTAAGTCAAAACTTAATTTCAAGCTAAATTTCAAGACCTTTAAGGACAGAATTCAAATTCAATTTCTTCTTAAAATTTCCAGCCAAAATACTGAAGCATGTTCATTGGGAAATCTACAAATCAAAATATAGACAAAATACTGAAGTATGTTTAGTAAAAACATTCCAGTTATCAAAGTCCAACACATTAAACATTTTCATCCTAAACTCATCAATCAATCTCTTCCAAATTAATTCATATGGCTATAAATTTTTGTGGAGATAAATAAAAATGTGTTATAAGGTTGTTGGTTCAAGTCCCATGTCATTTAGAGGTTGGGAGAAGTTAGAACAAAATGAATCAAGGATGTTCAAAACAGTCTCCCTTCAGTAAGCCTTCGGTGCAACTCCTCTCTTCTCCACATTAACAAAACGTAGGTTTTTCTTCTTCTTTCATTTTTTTCTAGATTTCAAACTCCTACCTTTTGAAGCTAACACATCTTATGCATAAATCATCTTTTCTACTTCCATTTCAACTCCAATCATTCACAAACATATCCAAATCCTCATATGATCTTCCATTTCTTAAGTTGCTTCCTCAGTCAAGTGATTTCTCTAAAGGACTTTCACCAATGGAATTACTCGATTTCTCAGTTGCTTTGTCTTATAACCCACTATCTTGATTGACTCTTCCACATAACTTAAATTACTAGTAACCTCAATCTCTTGAGCCGGTTTCATATGTGTTGGATCTAATCTCTATCTTCTAAACATACTCACATGAAATATATTATATAACTGAGACACTTCATTGGGTAAAGCTAACTTGTATGCCAATGGTCCTATCTCTCAATGATCTTATAAGGACCAATATACCTAGGGCTCAGATTTCCCTTTTTACCAAACCTCAGCACTCCTTGCCAAGGCGATACTCTTAGAAACAATTTGTCTCCTACACTGTCTTCTATATCCCTTAGATGCTGATCCATATAGCTCTTTTGTCTGTCTTGAGCTGTTTTTATTCAACTTTAGATCAGTTTCACCTTATCCACAGTATCTTGTATCAGTTCTAGACCTTCAACCATTCTTAAGCCCTCTTCATCCCAATATAGAGGTGATCGACATTTCCTACCATATAATGCCTCATATGGTGCCATTCCGATACTACTATGATAGTGGTTGTTATATGCAAATTCAATCAATGCTATATACTGATCTCAAGCTCCTTAAAACTCTAATGCATATGCTCAGAGCATATCCTCAACATTCTTGATTGTCCTCTTACTCTGTCCATTTGTTTGAGGATGAAATGTAGTACTGAAGTTTAACTTTGTGCCCATAGCTGACTGTAAACTCTTCCAAAATCTCAAAGTGAATCTGAGATCCCTGTCCTATATAATGGACATCGAAACCCCATGCAATCTAACTACCTCATTCACATACCTCCGGGCTATTTGTTCTAGTGAGTTATTCTCTCTCATTGGTAAGAAATGGGCCGACTTAGTTAATCGGTCCAACATAACCCATATAGCATCATTCTGCCCAGGAGTCTTAGGCAATCCCATAATGAAATCCATAGTGATTCGTTCCCATTTTCACTTCAGAATAGGCAACGAATGTAGCGTCCCAACTGGATCCTGATGCTCATCCTTAACCTGCTGGCATGTTATACATTTAGAAACATATTCCACTTCTTGCTTCTTTATTCCAGGCCACTAGAAATGCTGCTTTAGTATGTTATACATCTTGGTGGTACCAGGATGCATAGCATAGGTGGCCATATGAGCTTCCTCTAGAATTTCTTTCCTCAGATCATTCACATTAGGCACACATAATCTCTATTTTAACCACAATGTTTCATTTCTCAATTCAAATTTAGAATTCCTATTTATCTTAACCTTTTCAATCAGTTTCACCATTTCAGGATCTTTACTATCAACCCTTCTAATTCGATCATACAACATCAGTCTCAATTTTAGTGTGGTTGTCAATGCTTCATTATGCTCTAGATTCAACTCCACATTCAAAGCTCTCAAATGAATTAAACTCAATAACCCACGATAACTGAATTTGAGCTACACTGTTATTAGACTTTTGACTCAAAGTATCAACCACCATATTAGCTTTTCCCCGATGATACTTCATTGTACAATCATAGTCTTTCAATAACTCTACCCATCACTTCTTTCTTATGTTCAATTATCTATGACTTAACAGATACCTCAAACTCTTATGGTTAGTGTATATCTAGAATATCTCTCCATATAAATAATGTCTCTATATCTTTAGAGCAAAAAAAAAAAAATGCAACGAGCTCTAAATCATGTACCAGATAATTTATCTCGTGAGGCCTTAGTTGTCTCGATGCTTAGGCTATCACCTTGCCATACTACATCAGTACATATCCCAATCCTTGATGTGAAGCATCACTGTATACTACATATCCTCTAGTTCTCGATGGAATAGTTAGCACCAGTGCCATAGTTAACCAATGCTTCAACTCCTCAAAAATTTTCTAACATTCATCATTCCATCTGAAGAGTACATTCTTCCTTAGAAGTTTAGTTAAAGAGGTTGATATCAACTAAAAATGCTCGATAAACTTCTGGTAATATCCGGCCATTCCTATGAAACTTTGAATTTCTGATACATTCCTTAGAGCTTCCCAATTCATCACTACTTTTATCTTCTTTGGATTCACTTGTATGCCTTGTTTAGACAATGTATGACCCAGAAATACTACTTGATTTAGCCAAAATTCACACTTACTAAATTTGACATACAACTGTTTCTCCCTCATAATCTGTAAGATTACTCTTAAATGCGTAACATGTTTTTCTCTGCTCTTTGAATACACTAGGATGTCATCAATAAACACAATCATAAATTGATCCAGGTAGGGCTGAAACACCTTATTCATCAAAGCCATAAATACAGTTGAGGCATTAGTTAACCCAAACGATATTACTAAGAACTCAAAATGCCCATATCTGCTTCTGATTGCACTCTTTGGTACAACAACCTTTGTTATCTTTAATTGATAGTACCCAGATCTCAAGTCCAACTTAGTGAACACTTGAGCTCCCTGTAGCTGATCAAACAAGTCATAAATTCTAGGCAACGGGTACTTGTTCTTTTTTGTCACCTGATTCAACTGCCTATAATTGATGCACAGTCTCAGAGTTCCATCTTTCTTCTTTACAAATAAGACTGGATCTCCCTATGTTGATACACGGGGTTTAATAAAACCTTTTTTCAATAGCTCCTACAATTGAGCCTTTAACTCTTTTAGTTCTATAGGTGCCATCCTACATGGAGGAATAGATATAGGAGCAGCACCTAGAACCAAGTCGATTGTAAACTTTGTTTCCCAATGTAGAGGTAAACCAGATAACTCAGTGGGAAACTCTTAGAGATCTAAGAATTCCCTAACAATAGGAATGTACTGTACATTCTGTTAAGCTCATGTATCTATAACGTGGGCTAGATAAGCCTCACATCTACCTCAAAGTACTCATGAATGAGATCATCCTGACTGGCACTGCTTGACTAATACCTCTGAAAAACTGCTCTCGGCTGATTAGGAGATTCTAATACCACCTCCTTAGTATAGCAGTTTATGATAGCCCTATGAGCAGTGAGTCAATCCATGCCTAGGATGATATCTATCTCCCTTAACTGTATTATGATCAAGTCTAACTCCAATTATACCTGATCAATTCTAATCAAGCACCTCTTTCAGACTTCTCCTATTACTGTGGTACTACTTATTAATGTACTCACCTCTAATCCATGTTTCAACTATTCTCTATCACAATGCAACCTAGATACCAATTTTGGTGTGATAAAAGAGTGCATAGATTCAGGATCCAATAATGCAAATGCTTCACAATAAAAATAAGCAACGCACCTGCAATGACTTTCAGAGAATCCTGAGCCTCCTGTCTGGTCATAGCATACATTCTGAGCTGAGATGTGGTCGATTGCTCCGCTTCAGTAGAACCCACTCTACCTCTGCCTCGGCCTCTCTATCCAACCCCACTAGCTCAGCTCTGTTGAACAGTAGTCTCACTTACTAACCCGCCTCTCATACTAGACTGGGCTCCAATAGTAGTAGGACAATCCTTAATCTGATGGCCAAAAGAGCTGCATCTAAGGCAAGCTCCAGACAATCTCCAACACTCACCACTGTGCTTCTTCCCACAATGCTAACAAGGAAGTAACTAGCCTGACACTGCACCTCTTCGGCTGCCAAACTGTGTGAAGCTACCCCTTAGTCTAAATCCCGACTATCTTGATCCAGCCGGTGGTCGGAAGGATCTATTCTAGCGCTTGCTAAACTTCTTATCAAAACTACCCTGAATTTCACCAGGCCTCTTATGTCTAGACTCTTGCCTGAGTTCTCCCTAATCATCTCTCAACAATTGCTTTATTCGAATAGAGGCTGCTCTCAGCTTAGGAAAACTACTCAAGTTAGTGATTGCTGGCCTTGTCCCAATTTCCATGTTCAACCCATCTTCAAATCTCCTGCACTTGTCTTCCTCATAAGGAATCAAAGCAGTAGCATATCCCATCAGCTCATTAAACTTAACATCATACTCTGCAATTGACATTCTGCCCTATTTCAAATCCAAAAACTCCTTCATCTTTCTATCTAGGTAAATCTTGGGCATATAGTTTTCCTTGAAGGCCCTCAGAAAATATTCCCACTTCAGATTGCAAGGCCTGGTGGTACTGTCTGGAACAGTCTTCCACCTTTGGTAAACTAGGCCTTGTAATAAGGAAATTATGTAGTTGAACTTCTTGTCTAACTCACAATCCATCTAGTCAAAGACTCTCTTTGTTCTTTCTAGCCATGCCTTGACCCTGTACTTTTATAGAAGTCCAAAGCCCCCTGCTTTCGCAGTTTATCGTACCTCCTTTCCCTTTTCTCAAGAAGTTTGGGAGGCATTTCCTTTGATTGAGGTACAGAAGGCTCTCCACTGACTCTTTCTGATCCTAAGTCAGGTGATTGTTCCATTTTATCACTTATAGCAGATGACCTATAATAAACAATAACTACAATTATTATCCACATTTTTCACGATATTTCAATCCTAATATTCCTATATGCCCCTTTGGATGCCAAACCATGCTCTGATATAAAAAATGTAACATCCCACTATCATAGGGTACATACCAGAACATCCTGAGGATATTCTCGTACATAACCTACAATAATGGCATGTTAGAGCAATAACTACAATCCCTTAATCATGGCATCATCATAAATAAATAAATGTCACCATATTTTAAAACTAAATCCTCATTTCGTTTCGTAAAAGAAACTATATATATACATTACAGCTTTCAGTAACTTCCAAATATGTACAACGATCCAAACCTAATACAAAACATACTACATGAAAGAGGAATTAATTAAAAAGTATAACTAAATTCTTCA
Organism: Erythroxylum reticulatum; assembly: GCA_025504915.1. Lineage (NCBI taxonomy): Eukaryota > Viridiplantae > Streptophyta > Magnoliopsida > Malpighiales > Erythroxylaceae > Erythroxylum > Erythroxylum reticulatum. Next base: position 3,457,364 of record JANSVA010000009.1, on the reverse strand, counting down.
GTCTCAGCTGATCGACCTTTGAGCCATTCTTCTTCATCAAAGTATAAGAATTATGCTTCTTGTAAAGTCTCTCTGTGGCTAATGTCCTCTCTTGTTCCTGAAATATCAACGTTGTAATTTTGATGAGTTTTGCGAACTTAGTGATGTAATCATCCTCGATGGGTCACTCAATTCATATAACATATCACCACAAAACACATAATTCACATCTTCTTATTTAGTATATAGCATCACATATCCCATTTTTATTCAAACACATGACCACATTATATTTCAATCAGTCAAACACATGCATAAAGTGTACATGCAAATGCTTGTGAGAGTCACTTTCAATTTTTACGTTGATATGACTGAGTGCCTAAACTGTCCTGTATCTATTGTGGATACCGAGCTCATTAAGACTATCCTGTATCTATTATGGATACCGGGCTCATTGATATTGTCCTTTATCCATTGGGGATACAAGGCTTATTAAACAAAACGAGCCTTTGGCTCTTAATCATAATATGAGCTTAAAGCTCATTTTCAGTGACTACTCATGTCACAACTCTTATTATCTGATTATGCAATCATGTAATGGAATGCATCACTCATATTCAATCAATCATTCACAATTTAAATCACAATTATCATCAAACCTTAGTCCAACATTCAATAATCATGTTGAATAAACACATAGTCAGTCTAAATTCACATTCAAGGAGCACTTCAAATATCACAGTCCCAATAACATTTTCATTAGACCTTCAGTATACGGAATCAACACAATCCAATTCACAATCATAAACAATTCAAAACATAATTTAGATAACCAAATAATTAAGTAAGACCATTTAGGTTATTCACAAATCGTTCCAGAAAGCTATTGCCTTAAAGTCCTGGAAATGTCTGGATGATGGCGCTCTAAATGCTCATCTATATCTTGCAAAACACATTTACATATATCACAATTTTGCATAATTGTATAAGTATTCATTTATGCACATCTATGTATATGAAATATGTACAATGCATGTTCATTGACAATCCTGGGTATCTTATCATTATTCTTGTCACAATATCATTTATATATCAAAACTCACACAAGTTAATTTGTACTAAGGGTTTGGACCGCAATAAAACAATTTGAAACTAATTTTATAACCCAATTAATCATTTCAGATTTTTTTAAAAAAGCATACTTTCTGGTCCACTTTGCATTATCACTCTGACAAGGAAAATGGAGTAATTTGGTAACACTTCCTACTAGAAAATTATTCTCCTATGTTTTGAGTTTCTAATGACACCAAGATCATACAATTTGGTTCATTATTCTATGAGTTATTCTCACAATACTACAGACTGAGTACATTTGAAATTTTGGCTAGTGCATGATCATGCACTCAAAGTCGTACAACTCATATCTCTCAATTTCAATATCCAAAAATTAGAAAATTTATACCAATTGAAAGCTAAGAGAATAACCTATAGTTTTGTTAAGAAAAGTTTGCCTGTTTCAGCCTACATTAATACAGTTTATTCGATAACAATAGGATATGATTTCTGCATGGGTAGTGCTATAGCCTAAGCCAAGACTCAATTTCAAGCTAAATTTCAAGACCCTTAGTGGCTGAATTCAAATTCAATTTCTCTTTAAAATTGTATCTAAATGTGTATAGTTAAATTTAAATCAAGAATCATCTTATTAGGAAATCTACAGATCAAAATATAGCCAAAATACCGAAGCATGTTCAGTAAAATCATTCCATTTATCAAATTCCAGCACACCTCAATATTTTCATCCTAAACTCATCAATCAATCTCTTCCAAATTAACTCATATGGATATAAATTTTGGTTTAGATAAATAACAATGTGTTATGAGTTTGTTGGTTCAAATCCCATTTCATTTGGAGGTTGTGAGAAGAAGTTATAACAAAATGAATGAAGGATGTTCAAAATAATCTCGCTTTAATAAGCCTTCGGAGCAACTCCTCTTCTCTTCTCCAAAATAACAAAACGCAGGTTTTTCTTCTTCTTTCATTTTTTTTCCAGATTTCAAACTCCCACCTTTTGCAACTAACACATCTTATGTATAAATCATCTTTTCTACTTCCATTTCAGCTCCAATCATTCACAAACATATCCAAAATCTCATATTAAAACCCAAACATGGAAACAAATCACCATTCACGCATTTCATAATTTTTCTGCATTTTCATTTTCTATACATTCTCCATTTTTTGCATCTTTATCACAATTTTAACAGACTTTCTAACCCACTAATTATCACTAAAATTGCTTCTTCCTACCCCAATCATGCATGAATCCATTTCCAAACACTTAAACATCATCAAAAGTCATTCACGATATCATAAAGCTTAAAGCTTACCCTACTTGGTTCAGCTAAATTTCTGGTAGTGAGGGCAGACAAGAGATTTTGGTGGATGAAGAAAAATGTGAATAAAGCTTACTTTGATGTAAGAATCAATAGCGAAATACTTAACTCTAAGCAATCAGCTATTTCGGTGATGGATGAACAAAGAGAGAGCTTGGTGATAGGTGTTTTCGGTGAAGAGTAACAAATGAGCTACATTAATTTGCTTCATACCGTAAACATGAACAGGTGTATTAATAAAACCTCTCCATAAGTCACCATTGCATGCAAGCCATTTTTCATATATATATTGCCATATGTCATACCTCTATTGGTCTCTTATGTCAACATTTTTCCTAGTCCAAAACACCCCAAAATTTTAAAATTGCTAAATTAATTTTTAATACACACCAATTTAATTTTCAAGACTAATAAAATCCACAATTCACATTTATAAACCAATTATACTCAAAAAATGTCAATAAATTCATGTACAGTCATTTTAATGTGCAAAACTCAATATTCACGTGTATATGTATGCCATATTTTACATAAACATGAAATGCACTTTCTAATTTCTCATATACACTATTCTAGCTTTATCATGGGTAACGAGATGTTACATGAGGACCCTGAAAGAATTACTCAAAGGATGGCTAATGAAGAAGACATTGAGAAGGAGCTCGAAAAACAAAGGGATATAACATCGAGCTCAAAGGTAAATGTTGAATTCTTATTTGTTTTAAAGACTAATCCTCCACCTTTTCTTAGTAGGTTAGTAAAGTTAAATAAGGAGGATAAGAGATTTGGGAGGCCTTTCGAAAGGTTAAGGTGAATATCCCATTGTTAGATGAGATCAAGCAAATGTTAAGGTATTCCAAATTTCTCAAAGAATTATGTACGAACGAGTGGAAGTTAAGAGGTAATTAAATGATTAGGATGAGTGAAACTATTTATAAATTTTTGAAAAGAAAATACCTCTTAAGTGTAAAAACCTAGGCATGTTTACTATTCCTTGAAAAATTGGTATCACTGAGATTAAACAGGCCATATTAGATTTAGGAGCATCAATTAATGTTATGCTTCATTCCATGTATGCTTCTTTAAACCCAGGGCCATTAAAAGAAACTACTGTTGCCATCCAATTGGCTCATTATTCTAACACTTACCTAGATAAGGTGATTAAGGATGTGCTTGAGAGGTAAATGAACAAATATTTCCTACTGACTTTTATGTGATTAACATAAATGATGAAAATTCCTATAACCCAGTACGTATCTTACTAGGGAGGTCATTTCTAAACACGACCTAAACTAAATAAATGTTCATGAGGGTGCCCTTATGATGGAATTTAAATGGGAAGTTACTTGTTTCAATATTTTTGATGTTAATAAGCACCCTCATAGTGATCACTTTGTTTTTTCAATTATTGTGAATGACCTTTCAGGACAAGAAGATTGTAAGTAGGGGCATACAAATAAAAAAGAAGCAGTTTCAACAAAAGAGAGGACTAAAGCTTTTAATGTCTCATAAAAAAGCTTTATCATTGGTCAAAAAGTGTTTTTTTTTATTGTGTTAAATATAAATTATTTCTTCATAAATTTTGTCCTTATTGGGTCGATCCTTTTGCGATAACTAATTTCTTTCCTTATGGTGCAGTAGAGATTAAAAGTTTGAAAATAGGGAAGACATTACTTGTAAGTGGTCATCAACTAAAGCCTTATCCTAATTAAGGTCACGTGGAAAATGCCAAAGTTATGATTCCTAGAGATCAAAACTTTGTAACTTGATGAGGATACCATAAAGTCGAGCCAACGATAGTAAACAAAGGCACTACTTGGAAGGCAACCTAAGGGTAGTTTATTTTTTGTTAGTTTTCATGCACATTTTAAGCTTATTCGTTGCTTACGTGTTTTTCTTAGGTGTTTCAAAATCAATCAAACAAACAAACCATTCCTCTTTTTCTATTGCTTCTAGGACTGTATAGTCATAATTAGAGAATGAATTGACTACTCTTATGATTGGTCAATATATATTATCTTTAGAAGAGTAGTGCCTAGTGGTAGACACAAACCAGTGAGATTTTGAGCCTTGACACATCCATATCAGTCTTACTATCTTTTAATCATGTGTGACCTTTATGACATGTACATCATGACTTTGCTTTGAAATTCTATTCTAGACCACATTGTTGTCACTTGCATTAATATGAAAACGATAGAGGCATTCTTTGTTTCATAAGTTACATTAGCCAAATAGCCTACCTATTGACATGAATTTTTCCTTTATTAAACCTCCTTGAACTTTATTAGACTTTCATTTTGTTCTAACCACAATACGTACTTTTAACCTAATTAAATATCCTACCCAACCCTTAAAAATAATGGTGCAGTTATTAATTGTTAATTATTGTGGATGCATAAAACTATAAGTGTGTATATGGGTTGGCTAGAATTTTTGGAATGTTATTTTGTCTCTTATCGATGAATTCCAAATGTTGATGTCGATTCTTTCAATTTTTGTTCAAAAAATAAAAAGAAAGAGAAAGAGAAAAGCAAAAGAAAAAGAAAAAGAAAAAGAAAAAGAAAAGAAAAAAACTATATGATTAATAAAATTATCATGGGGGAAATGTTTTGAAACATTATTCATGATTAGTTTTTCCTCCCAAAGTTGTATGGAAAGGGTTATTTGATTACGATGTGAAAGAGAGAGATGTAGTTTTCAAGGGTCACTCCTTGTGGTTACAAAGTATTGTTTATGATCAACTTTTGTGAGTGATTTATACTTCATGTGGTTTATGGTGTGAAGGCTTAAATTTGAGCTGTTAAACATATTTTTTGCATTCAGTATAGTTAACGTTCACTGTTTTGAGTGATTGTTAGTTTTACACTTGATATTCCATTGAGTGTTTCCTTGTTTCATTAGCTTTGATGCCTTTTATGACACATTATCCAAATACATCTCATCTTAACCTTTACCCCCATTACAACCTTAAAAATTCCTATTGATTCATGATTATGCATGTGAATCCTAGTGGTAATGAAATGATATGCAAAGTCATGGAATGTCATGATCATTAATAATGTGTGAGTGTTGCTATAGATCTATCTTATTTAAACACATTTATCTAAGTCTACTACTAGATTACTCAATTTCTAGAGGTATTGATTGTTGATTGATTATGTATGAATTTAATGTTAAATTCTTTCCATAGTTTTGAAAGTTATTCAATTTTTCTTATAATTATCTGTTCTTTGGCTATATGAAAATTATGAAAGTTTTTAGTTTGTGAATTTGATTTTGCTGTTTTGCCCGAGGAAGGTCAAAAACTAAGTGTGGGGAAATTTTATGTGTGGCTAATTGTTTATACATTCACTTCAGAACACTTAGTGATTATTGTTATGAAATGCTTAAGATACTCCTTTTAGTTCATATTTGATTTTAGGTATAATTTGGAAGCATAAAAGCTAAAATTATATAAGAGCACATTCATTGAGCCAACATTTTGATGTTCACACTCAATTACCTCTGTGGAACAAGAAGGAGATAGATCAGTTTTGGAAGAAAAAGAGGGGTAGAGCACACATTTTTTGGAGACCCATGGAGGTTTAAGCTTCCTTAATCAGGTTCAGAGGTGAAATCGAAGCCAAACATCACAGTTGAGCACTTTTTCATTGTGCAATGTTGAATTATTCTCTCTTGAGGGATTGTTTATGTTATCCTATGTTTATTGATTTAGGTATTTTTATAAAGATGATCTGAATGAATTCATTAGGTTATGTTTATGAAAACCCATTACTATAATCTTAAATACAATATGTAATCATTGTGTTTTTGATTCATTTGTGGCAACTAATGGTGTTGAATCATTAAGGATAATATAACCTTGGTTAAATGACCTAAGCTTACGTAGTTGTTGCCTTAATTAATATATTTTTCTAAGTCATAATGCATCTATCCTATTAAATTTGGAGAGCTTGTTCTAGGTTTTTCGCTAGCTAAGTTTAGTTAAACAGCTTGTTTTAATTAAACACAGCCTAAGGGAAAACCGAGATTAACAGAGCTTATTGTTAACCAACGGTTAATAGTTTCTAAGAGAGGTGTGAAAACAACTATTCAATGAAGTATGTTTAATTGTGTATAGGCTAAGACAAATCGAGAACTGAATTCCAAATCCATTCATCATTTTTATCACTTTTGTTTGTTTTCTTTAATTGGCTTTCTTTAGTTTAATTTCACTTTACTGTTTTATTTGAAATCAAGCCAAAACCCTCCATAACTTAAACACTAATTCTTTTCATTTCGAAAGTTTTACACACACTCTCTGTGGGATCTAACTAGACTTATCACTAGCTATAGTCTTAAGTTTAGTTATTTTATGTAGTGTTATAACACACTACTAAAGCATCCTATTAACCACTTTAGTTTGTCCATTTGTTTACATATATGCAATAGTAGAAAACAAGGGCTTAGTTCCTAACTTATTCTACAAAGTATGCAAAATGACTCAAGAACTTAAAATCTCTACCACTTACTATTGTGATATCTATGCAAACGTACTATTACCTTGAAGAAAAAATCATCAATATATGTTGCATCATTGATTTTAAAACATGCAATGAAATATGCCATCTTATTGAACCTATCAACTATAACAAAAATGCTATCCTTACCACTTTAAGTCTTAAGGAAACCTATTACAATATCTATAAATATGTCAATACAAGGTTAATTAGGTATAGGTAAAGGTCTATACCAACCATATGATATTACTTTAGATTTTGCTTGCTTACATTTTATAAACTTATGACAAATAGATTGCACATCATGTTTCCTATTAGCCCAATAAAAATGTTCATGCAATATATCTAAGTCTTCTCTGCATTAAAATATCCCATTAAGTCGTTTCTATCAGTCTTTCTAACTAGCAATTCATTCAAATAACATATAGGCATACACAATTTATCTTTCTTTGAAAAAATCCCATCACGCATATAATACTCATCATATGAACACTTAGAACATACATTCGACATTTGCCAAAATCATCATCATTGTCATACATAACTTTAATTTACTTAAAGCCAAGTAATTTAGTTTGTAATATAGTAAGTAGTATGTATATTCTCGACAATGCATCGACTACAATATTTTCCTTTCCATTCTTTTACTTAATCATATTAGGAAAAATCTTAATACACTTTAACAATTTAGCATGTCTATTATTAAGCTTACTTTGGGATTTAAAAAAAATTACACTCTCTTTATTAGAATGTATTAAGAATTCTTTCACTCATAAATAATGTTACCATGTTTGTAGAGTTCTTGTCAATATACACATCTCTTTGTCGTAATTAGGATAATACCATTGCCTCATTAAGCATTTCACTAAAGTAAGCAATTGGTTTAGAATACTGCATCAAAACAACCTTTATATTAATTCTAAAAGCAATATATTTAACCTAAAAAATTGGTCAAAATTAGGCAAACATAAGAAAGTTGCATTAGTCAATTTATCTTTCGAAGTATCAAAAGTTTTTTAATACACATCATCCCACTAAAACATAACATTCTTTTTAACATGTTCATTTAAAGGTGCTACAATAGAAATAAAGTCTTTCACATAACTTTTATCAAAACTTACTAATTTGTGTTTAACTCTCATTTGCGTTCCTAGGTATAGGCCAGTCCTTAACTTCCTTAACCTTATCTTCATCTATTCTTATTCCATATGAACCTACAACAAAATGACCTAATTGCAAGAGATAAGCTCTACCAACTAAGTTATATCCCCCTAAGCGAAGCATAGGTGCTTTTCTTTTAGTATTCAAGGTTATTTATTTTTGGGGTGTATATGATATTTGGTCTTTAATGATCTATCCATGACTAGTATGAAGCTTGGGTGAAACTGAGTGGAGATCATTTTTCATCTTCTTTGTAAAGTCCACCTTTGGGGAATTGGGTACATTTATTTTTTCCTAGTTCATCAAAATAATGTTTATAAATTAGATATGTAAAAATGTCAAATTCATGATTAGAAAATTGAAGAGTAATGACAACAAGTAATTGAGTTTAGTAGTTCCTCATATAAAATTATTGACTTTATAAGAAAATTGATGTTTGCTTAATTGTTTATACATTCACTTATTAACACTTAGTGGTTATTGTTGTGAAATGCTAGATACTCATTTTAGTTCATCTTTGATTTTAGGTATAATTTAGAAGCATAAAAGAAAAAATGAGTTAAGAGAACATTCATTGAGCCAACATTTTGATGTTCAAACTCAATTACCCTTGTGGAACAAGAAGGAGATGGATTAGGGTGAGGATTGGACAATAAATTAAAAGAAGCACAACATTTTGGCAAGAACTGAAACTATACACATTCGGAAGATCATTTTTGGACTTACACGGTTGGATACAAATCTATTTATCCAACCATATGTCTTTATGAATTTAACATTTAATTAACTTATATGGTTTGATACGCGACCATTTATCAAACCGTTTATATGCCCATAAACCTAATTTTTCATAAAAATAGAGCATTTTAATGGGAAATGAAGGATGAATCAATTTTGGGAGAAAATCAGGGGTATAACATGCAATCTTTAGAGACCTATGGAGGGCTAGGCCTCCCCATTCCGGTTTCGAGGTGAAATTAAAGCTGAAGACATGTTTTAGGCATCTCTCTTTTATGTATTATGTTATTTCTCTCTTAGATAATGTTTATGTTATCCTATATTTATTAAATTAGATTATAGGTGCTAAATTGATTATGGAATTATTCTATAACACTTAGTGATTATTGACATGAAATTGTTTAAGATACTCATTTTGACTTATATGCGATTTTAGGCACAATTTAGAAGCAAAGAAGTTAAAGTGAGTCGAAAGCTCGATATTTGGGCCATTTTTTGAAGATTAATTTTCACTTATCTTTATGAAGGAAGAAGAAATTAAAATACATGAAGAAAACTAACGAAGAAAAAAATGCAAATAACGCTGAAAGGAGATGAAGGCAATTGGAAGGAAGCAGTCCATGATCAAAACAATGCAGCGTAGATGGGAAGCAGCAGCATGAAACGACAACATAGCATATGAGAAGCATAGACATAGACAGACGTTTACGTTAAAATGCAGACGTAATGCAGAGCATTTGCATTCAACGAAGACACCTACATTAAATGCAGCATTCAAGGGAGAAGTTCGTAGGGTTAAAAAGATATGTGAAAAGTAAGGTGGCGACAAATGTTTATTTACACATCACATGAATAGTAGATAATAGAGAAGAGCTACTGGGGGGTCTTCGCTAAATTATAACCCCGAGTGGAAGTGGCACTAACTATAATAGCTGAAAAACACAATTTTGTCATGTGAGGAGAAGAAGGAGTTGAGCCAGTGACTTTAAACAAAGACGCTTATTAGGAGACAACCCAAGGGAAGTACATTTCTTTTCCTTTATATTTCTGCATTACTTTTTACATGCATGTGTGTTTTTGAATTTGTTTGTTTTACTTGTTTTAAGTTTTCAATCAAAATAAGAGAAAGCATAAAACAAACAAACAAACAATTTCTCGTTTTCTATTTATTCTGGGATTATATAGTCATGAGTAGATAATGAATTGATTAGAGAATTTCCTAGCAACTTTAATATGTATTTTTACTCTTTTGATTGATCTATATGCATTATCTTTATATGAGTAGCGACTAGTGGTAGACAAAGTCGGTGAGATTTTGAGCCTTATTAGACTGACACCTTCATTTTAGTCTCATCGTCTTTTAATAGTGTATGACCTTCATGATATGAACATCCTAATTTTGCCTTGAATTTCTATTCGAGATCACATTTTTATTATATGCATTAATATGGATATGATTGTACATTCTTTGCTTTTCCAAACTAAATTAGCCAAATAGCCTACCCATTATATGATTTACCTTTTTGATAAGTCCCTTTGAGCCTTATTAGCCTTTCTTTTTATATCAACCATATTACATGCTTTATACTTAACCAAATGTCCTACCCAAGCCATAAAGCTAGTGTAACATTTGTGATTGGTGAGTTTGTGGATGTACAAAAGTGTAAGTGCGGGGGTGTACATATGTGTGGGTTGGTTAATGTTGGTATGATTTATTATGTCTTATCATTAAAATTCCCATATTGATGTAGTTTATTTTAAATTTTAATAAGGAAAAGAAAAAAGAAAAAAAAGAAATGAAAAGAAAATGAAAAATAAAGAAAAATAAAAAGAAAAAAAGAGTTTGCATAAATGTGTCGAGGAGGAAGTGCACATGAGTTTGGAAAGTTATTCATAATTAATGCATCTTCCTAAAGTTATAATGAATGTGTTATTTGAGTATGTTGAATATGAGGTAGATGTTGGCTAAGAAGGTTCACTCTTGTGATTTTAATGTATTATTGGAATAAATTGTATGAGTGATTCCTTCAGATTAGTATATGCTTCATGTGGTTTGTGTATGAGAGTTTAATGGGGTTATGAAATATAAATGTTCCATTCGTTACAGTTGCCAGTACCTAGTTTTTTATGAGTGCTGCTTTGTTTCACTAGCTTAATAGCTCTCATGCTACTTGACCCAAATACATCTCACCTTACCTTTGCCCATATTACAACCACAAAAAGTCCTTTAATCCATGATTTTACATGCGAATAGTAGTGGTGTAAAAATGAAATGATATGCAAAGTTGTGGAATGACAAAATCATGAATGGTATTGAGTGTACTTATGGATATATTGTGTACCTATGGATATATTTTAGTTAAACATTTTATGAGTCTACCATTTGATAACTCAATTTTTGAAAATGATGAATGACGATTGATCATAAATAAATGCTCAGAATGTTGACTTTTTGCTATGATTTTTGAAATTCATTCATCTTTGTTTATGAGTATGTATTCTTGGAACATATGGGGAATGAGTCAATGTTTTTAGATCTTTGAGAGTAATTTTAACCTTGTGCCCACGAACGACCAAATGCTAAATGTGAGGAAATTGACATGTGCTTAATTGATTGTTTTATTATTTCATAACACTAAGCGATTAATGACATAAAATTGCTTAAGATACTCACTTTAGTTCACATGTGGTTTTAGGCACAATTTTGAAGATTAATTCTAAGTTTCTCAAGGAGAAGAAGCAGAAAAGCTGTGTATGGAATAAATGATACAATTTGGTGTTAAGATTTGATGGATAACTATTCCATCAAACTACTGTGCTAGTTTAGTCATCAATCTCCGTAAAATATCTAGAAGTGATGATATAACTATAAACTCTTTATTTGAGTGAATGTTTCTTGATACATGTTTCAATTAAGAATTCCATCATGTAGATACTGGAGTAATACTCTGTAAAAATCTATTCCGATCATATCAAGAATTATAATGAAACAAATATGAGTTCACAACTAATCAAGATTGTGGTTCATGTTCATAATAAAAGAATGCTAAGGTGTATGCTTTAAGATTAAAGTAACGACTTACTTTATTCATTAAAAACATCCTTGATTCTAGATTCATTTAATAGTGCCATTATCGATAGTTAACTACTATCAGGATATGAAACTCATCATTCTCTTGAAGTAAACTCTTTTACTTACACGGAGATAAATTGCAACACTATATTCTAAACCATAATCAAGCGATCAACTTGATTATTCAACTGTGAATCAACTAACTAGTTAAGATTCTAATATTATACATGTTTCTCATACATCTCAATGTATATTTATACTACTTACAAAAGAATCTTGTTACCTTACGAGTAGATATATAATGCTCTTACAAATAAAACCAAACTCTTTTGTTTTATTAATAATAAATATTTTCATTACAAAAGTAACTGAAAGAAGATTAAGTTATATGTAAATACACTTGCTTTCTAGGGCACTATATTTACATAACTTCAATAATCTCCCACTTGCCTTAAAGCAAGTTTGACATATCCCTCATTCCCTTCCCTACTAGGTGACCCTCAAAACTCTTTTGAGACAACGTCTTCATAAATAGATCAGCAAGGTTTTGCTCTATGTGAATCTTTACCACATTCACCTCACCATGTTGCATTATCTCCCTTATTAGACGATAACTTCTCTCAATGTGTTTAGCAACTTTATGGTTCCTAGAATTAACCACTGCCCCACTGTTATCACAATAAAGTGTAATGGCCTTTTCGACCTCAGGAATTACCTCTAAATCATTCAAGAACTTGTAGAGCCAGACTGCTTCTTTTGCTACTTCACAAGCAGCAACATACTCAGCTTCCATAGTCGAATAAGCAACACAAGATTACTTGACACTCCTCTAGACTATAGCTCCACCTCCTAAAACAAATATAGAACCAGAAGTTGATTTCCTTGAATGAACATCTGATTAGAAATCATCTGTATATCCTGTCAGAATAAGGTTACTTCTAGAGTAAACAAACATTAAGTTCTTAATCATACGAAGATGCTTCAGTATGCATTTAACGGTAGTCCAATGCTCTATTCTTGAATTGGACTAGAATCTACTTACTAGTCTCATTGCGTAATAGTTATCTAGTCTAGTGCAAAGCTTAGCATACATTAAACTTCCAACTGTATAAGCATATGGAATGTTATCCTACATTCAACCTCCATTTAGGTTTTAGGTACTTGCTTCTTTGAAAGTTTGATTCCATGTCTAGTAGGTGTGAAACGCCTCTTACAATCTTGCATAGCAAACTTATTGATCATGTTCTCAATGTAGGTTATTCAAAACAAGGCTATTAGTTTGTTCTTACGACCCCTTATAAGCTTGATCCCTAGAACATGGCTAGCCTATCCTAAATCCTTCATTAAGAACTATTCGTTCAGCTATCCCTTAACAGTAGATAACATTCCTACATCATTCCCAATGAGTTGAATGTCATCGACATACAGGATTAGGAAAGTAACCTTTCCTTTTTCTATCCATTTATAGACATAAGGCTCATCTAGGGTTTGTATGAACCCATAGGTTTTGATAGACTTATCAAAACTAATGTTCCAAGACTTAGATGCTTGTTGAAGTCCATAAATGGTCCTTTGCAATTTATATACTTTATGCTTATTACTTGGCTCAATGAATCCTTTTAGTTGGTCCATATAAATGGTCTCCTCACGATCCCTATTAAGAAATGCAGTCTTGACGTCCATTTACTACATTTTATAATCGAAATAGACTATTATGGATAAAAGAATTATGATGGATTTAAGAATGGCCACTGGAGAAAAGGCCTCCTTATAGTCTATACCCTCTTTTTGAGTATAACCTTTAGCTATCAATCTACCTTATACCTTTCCATTAGATCATCTTTTCCTTTTGTAGATCGATTTTCACCATATGGCTTTTACAATTTGGTGGTAGATCTACAAGGATCAAAACTTCATTGTTGTACATGGAATCTATTTTTGATTCCATCACCTTGACCCTTTTTTACATCAACATCATTAATAGCCTCTATATAAGTAATGGGATTTATTTCTTCTTAGTCTGAGATGACAATTATGCCTTCTCCCAGACGTAGATACCTGTCTGGTTATCTCACAACCCTTCCACTATGTCTAGGCACTACTTGATGTTTAGGCTGCTCTTCTGATTCAACTCTTGAATCCATTTCGACATCTTATTCTACTATATCCAAATCAACTCTTGGTTTGGATAAAATAGCTAACTCCTTTGGTACTACTTCACTTCTTCCTTTGTGATTTCTGACAAATTCTTCCTCAAATAAGGTCACATGCATCGACATAAATACCTTCCTGTCTTGAGGACTGTAAAAATAATACCTTTGTGTAACAACTTGGAAACAATTCCATTGTCAATTAGAAATTGTTGGAACTCTCCAGATAAGTACTCACCACCTCGATTAGATCAAAGTTGTTTTAATGGCTTGCCTAACTGCTTCTCAGCTTTGGCTTTGAATTTTTTGAACTTTTTCAAAGGACTCACTCTTTTTATGTACCAAATACAAATAGCCATGTCTAGAGTAATCATCTATAAAGGTTATGAAATATTCATAACCTCTTTTAGCTTGTACGTTCATGGGTCCACATATATGAGAATGTACCAGGTCCAATGTGGACTCAAATCTGTTCCCTTTGTAAAGAAATAAGGCCTTGGTTATTTTTCCTTCAATACAAGATTCATAGGCAAGTAATGAATCATTATCTAAGCCCACAAGGATCACATCCTTCACTTACCTGTCAAGTCTTTTCTGATTGATATGACCCATTCCTAAGTGCCACAGATATTTTGAATTAATGCTAGAATCATTGGATTGTCTTAGTTTTATTAATTATATGGTGTTTAATGAGCTTGTTAGTAGGTTCTATAAAGACCAATCCCTATTGAATTATCACATTACAAATAAAATCCTTATTCTCATATATTATAACAACATTTTTAAAATATAAGGAATAACCATATTTTATTAGACAAAACAGAAATCATATTCTTTACAATCATTGGGATGTAATATACATCCTCAAAATATAAACTATGATCACTAGGAAAGTCTAAGATAATTATTCCCAATGATATATTCTGCTGAAACATAAGATCCATCTACTATCTTGATTTGAAACTAGCCTTTATGTAGTCTTTTCCTTTGCTAGAACCCCTTCAAACAATTGCAAACATGGTTAATGGCTCCTGAATCTAAAATCCAAGAATCAGATGAATCTGCCATATTTCCAGTTCCTAACAAACTTAGGAAACCCATATCTTGTTTACTTTTGAGGGACTTAAGGTAGACTGCACAGTTTCTTTTTTAGTGACCCTTCTCACTATATTGGAAACACTTTCCTTTGGTGTTCGGTTTTGCCTTCATTTTTATGGGCTAGAGTTTGACCCCTGTTTGGGCCATCTTTTTAATTAAACCCTTCTTCTTTTGCTTGCCCTTACCTTTGGGCTTAGAAGAAGATGATACATTAACTTCTGACCCATTAGCCTTCATATTTAATATCTCCTTTGTACTCTGAAGGGTATTCATCAACTCACTAAAGGTGTAATCCTTGTTGTTGAGCTCAAAGTTCAACTTAAAATGTTGAAAAGATGAGTTTAAGCTATTGATGATCATAATAATTTGACTGTCTGCATCCATCTTTGCCTCAAACATCTCAGCTTTAATGAACGTCGAGATTTGTTGGATTGAAAACAAAAGCATGTGAGATTTGGCTAAAACAATACATTTTAAAACGACTACTTGCTATAGCTTTGACTCCTTACTTTTATATCCTCTCCTTGCTAATGTATCTTCTCCTTATTATTGTATCTGCAACCAATTTGATCTACCACCTATTCTCCTTAGACAACCTGGTTAACAAGATCCTTTGGTGAGAAAGGAGAAGAAATCTTAAAGAGATTTTCCTTAGTTTAAGAAGTCAAAAATGAGACTTTTCTCATTCAAGTTTTGGCTAGGCTATGCAAGAAAGGGGAGAGTGAGTTAGAAAATGAAAGAATGTCTTCTTCTCTCCTTCTCAATTTTGATTGAACATGAAAGAAAGAAGTGAAGCACATCAAATGCATCACTTCATTCTTTAATCAAACATAAAGAAGCCAATAAATGAGACCCTCATTTGTTTTAAGATGGCTATATGAAAAGACCAATAACCTAAATGAGGCCCTCTTATTTCGGTTATGAGATGAAAGAAGGGAGAGACTACATCAAATGCACCTCCTCCTTTAATCAAATGATAAAAGGTTGCCATCATTAAAAGACAACCATTAAACCATTTAATGATAGGATCATTACTCCATTTAATGATAACAAGGAATGATAAAAACCATCATAAATTTAGCAATTCAATGCTAAATGTGTAGCTACACATTTAACTAAAAAAAACAAAAATATGCCTTTTTTCATTAATAACTTTGTTTCAATTTAATTAACCTTTTAATCAAATTAAACCAAATTCCAGCCAATATTAAATTTTCATTTAAGCTTTTAATTAACAATTAATTATTGTAAGCCCAACATTCAATCATAGGTTTTAGTACCCAATTTAATTAACTCTTAATTAAATTGTTCCGGTATTATTATTCCGAATCTAATTTAGTCTTTTTTTCTTATTTTTGGTAACCTTTGTTTATATTTCTTATTTTTCTTGATAGCCTTCTTAAAAGCCAAGTGGGGAATTGATTGGATCTATACAATTCAAACTTCAATAAGCCCGGAATTAGTTTAATCTCATTAGATTTAGTTCCAACTTATTAACCAAATGTCATTCCGCTAAAGACAATTAGTTGAATTCTTGAATTACTAAATATTATAAGAATATATGTTTCAAATAAGATGTCCAATTGCAAACTTTATTATGAACCATATTATAGCCATCCACACAATAAAGGGTAAAATTATCATTTTGCCTTTATGTTATTTTTCCTTCTAAATTTCCCATTTTACTTTGTATGGTGATTAACACACCAAGATCTCATCTTGGTGTTAAGACTTGATGGGTAGCTAGTCTATCAAACTACCGACACTAGTTTAATCACCAATCTCCATAAAACATCTAGAAGTGATGATATTGCTATAAACTGTTTATTTGAGGGAATGCTTCCTAATACGTGTTTCAATTAATAATTCCAACACATAAAAAACTAATCCATTGGATCATATCAAGAATTATAATGAAACATATATGAGTTCACCACTTATCAATATTGCGGTTCATAAAAAAAGAATACTAAGATGTATGTTTTAAGATTAAAGTAACAACTTACTTTATTCTTTAAAAGCATACTTGATTCTAGATTTATTTAATAATGTCATTATCGATAGCCAACTACTATCATGATATGAAACTCATCATTCCCTTGAAGTAAACTCTTTTACTTACATGGAGATAAATTGCAACACTACAATCTAAACCATAATCAAGTGACCAACTTTATTATTCAACTGTGAATCAACTAATTTAGATTCTTACAATATACATGTTTCCCATACATCTCCATGTATAGGTATATTACTGATAAAAGAATCTTGGTACCTTATGACTAGATATATAATGCTCATACAAATAAAACCGAACTCTCTTATTTTATTGATAAAAAATATTTTCATTACAAAAGTAATAAGAAGAAGATTAAGTTATATGTAAATACACTTACATTCCAGGGCACTATATTTATGTAACTCCAACAATCTCCCATTTGCCCTAAAGCAAGTTTGACATATCCCTTATTTCCATCCCTGCTAGGTTTCCCTCAAAACTCTTTTGAGACAGTGTCTTCGTAAATGGATCAGCAAGGTTTTGCTCTGTTGGAATCTTTACCATATTCACCTCACCACGTTGTATTATGTCCCTTATGAGATGATACTTTCTCTCAATGTGTTTGGAAACTTTATGGTTCCAAGGTTCTTTAGAATTAACTACTGCCCCATTATTATCACAATAAAGCGTAATGGCCTTTTCTACCTCTGGAGCTACCTCCAAATCATCCAGGAACTTACGGAGCCAAACTAATTCTTTTACTGCTTCACAATTAGCAATATAATTAGCCTCCATAGTCGAATCAACAACATAAGATTGTTTAGACTCCTCTATACTATGGCTCCACCTCCTAAAACAAATATAGAACTAGAACTTGATTTCCTTGAATCAACAACTGATTGGAAATCAAAATCTATATATCCTGTCAAAATAAGGTTACTTGTAGAGTAAACAAGTATAAAGTTTTTCATCCTACGAAGATACTTCATTATGCACTTAATGGTAGTCCAATGCTCCATTCTTAGATTAGAATAGAGTCTACTTACCAGTCCCACTATGTGATAGATAACCGATCTAGTGCAAAGTATAGCATACATTAAACTTCCAATTGTCGAAGCATATGGAATGTTATGCATGCGTTCAACCTCCTCTGGGGTCTTAGGTGCTTGATCCTTTGAAAGTTTGATTCCATCTCTAGTAGGCGTGAAACCTCTCTTGGAATTTTGCATGGCAAACTTATTGAGCATGTTCTCAATGTAGGTTATCAGTTTGTTCTTATGATCCCTTATAAGCTTGATACCTAGAACATAGCTAGCCTCTCTTAAATCCTTCACTGAGAATTATTTGTTTAGCCATTCCTTAATTGCAGATAATATTCCTACATCATTCCTAATGAATAAAAAGTCATTGACATATAGGATTAGGAAAGTAACCTTGCCTTCTTGTATCCTTTTATAGACACAAGGCTCATCTAGGTTTTCTACGAACCTATAGGTTTTGATAGACTTATCAAACCTAATGTTCCAAGACCTAGATGCTTGCTTGAGTCCATAAATGGACTTCTTTAATTTGCATACATTATGCTCATTACCTAGCTCAATGAATCGTTCTAGTTGGGCCATATAAATGGTATCCTTAAGATCCCTATTAAGAAATGCATTTTTGACATCCATTTGCTGTATTTCATAATCAAAATAGTTTGCGATGTCCAAAAGAATTCTGATGGACTTAATTATGGAAACTGGAGAAAAAGTCTCCTCATAGTCTATACCCTCTTTTTAAGTATAGCCTTTAACTTCCAATCTATCTTAAAAAGTCTCTACCATTCCATCAGATCCTCTTTTGCTTTTGTAGATCCATTTACACCCTATGGATTTTACATCTGATGGTAGATCTACAAGGATCCAGACTTCATTGGTGTATATGGAATCTATTTCCAATTCCATTGCCTTTAGCCATTTTTCTGCATCAACATCATTAATAGCTTGTGTATAACTAATGGGATCCATTTCTTCTTAGTCCGAGATGGTAGTTATACCTTCTCCTAGACCTAGATACTTGTTTGGTTGTCTCACAATCTCCTAGACCTAGATACCTATCTAGTTTTCTCACAACCCTCCCACTACATCTATGCACTACTTGATGTTCAGGCTGCTTTTCTAATTCAACTCTTGAATCAATTTCAACATGTTGTTCTGTTATATCCAAATCAACTCTTGGTTTGGATGAAATATCTAACGCCTTTAGTACTACTTCACTTTTTCCTTTGTGATTTCTCAAAAATCCTTTATCCAAGAAGTTTGCATTTGTCGACACAAATACCTTCCTTTCTTGATGACTGTAAAAATACTCTCCTCGTGTACCTGTTGGATATTCTCCAAATAAACATACATCTGACCTTGGTTCCATCGTTGTGGATTCAAGCCTTAGAACATAGGTTGGGTAGCCCCAAGTTTGTAAGTGTCGCAATGAATGCACTCGGCCAGTTCATAACTCCCTAGGTGTTTTAGGGACCGATTTGGATGAAACAAGGTTAAGAAGATAAGTTGTCATTTGTATGGCATATCCCTAGAATGATTCTGGAAGGCTAGCATAGGACATCATTGATCTTGCCATTTCTAATAGAGTCCTATTCCTCCTCTTTGCTACACCATTCTGTTAAGGTGTTTGAGGAGTTGACAAGTTAGAAACAATTCCATTGCCAATTAGAAATTGTTGGAACTCTCCAAATAAGTACTCACCACCTCAATCTGATTAAAGTTGTTTTAATCGCTTACCTAGCTACTTCTTAACTTCAGGTTTGAATTCTTTAAACTTTTGAAAGGACTCAGTGTTTTTACGCATCAAATACAAATATCCATGTCTAAAGTAATCATCCATATAGGTTATGAAATGCTCATAACTTCCTTTAGTTTATATGTTCATGGGACCATACACATCAGTATATACTAGGTCCAACGTGGATTCATATATGTTTTCTTTAGAAGAAAATGAGGCCTTGGTCATTTTTCCTTCAATATAAGATTTATAGGTGGGTAATGGATCATTATCCAAGCCTGCAAGCATCCCATCTTTCACTAACTTGTCAATTCTTTTTTGATTGATATGACCCATTCGTAAGTGCCACAGATATTTTGAATTAATGCTAGAATCATTGGATTATCTTGGTTTTATTAATTTTGTGATGTTTAGTGAGCCTATCATAGGTTTTATAAAGAACAATCCCTATTTAATTATCATATTACAAATAAGATCCTTATTCTTATATATTGAAACAACATTTTCAAAATACGAGGAATAACCAGATTTTATAGACAAAAACCAAAAATCATGTTCCTTATAATCATTGAGGTGTAATATACATCTTCCAAATATAACATATGACCACTAGGAAAGTTTAAGATAATTATTCCCACTGATTTTGCTAAAATATAGGATCCATCTGCTATCTTGACTTGAAACTGGTCTTTATGTAATCTTTTCCTCTGCTGGAACCCCTGGAAAGAATTGCAAACATGGTTAGAGGCTCTTGAATTTAATATCCAATAATTAGATGAATCTGCCACATTTCTAGTTCCTAACAAACTTAGGAAACCTATACCTTGATTGATTTTATAGTACTTAAGGTAGGCTACACAATTTCTTTTCCAGTGACCCTTCTCACTATATTGGAAACACTTTCCCTTGGTGTTTGCTTTGGCCTTCTTTTCCATGGGTTAGACCTTCACCCCTATTTGGGCCTTCTTTTTCATTGGACCCTTCTTCTTTTGCTTGCCCTTACCTTTAGACTTGGAAGAAGTCGGGCCCATTATCCTTGATATTTAATATCTCCTTCGTACTCTAAAGGGTATTCATCAACTCACTCAAGGTGTAATCCTTACTGTTAAGCTAACAGTGCAATTTAATTTGCTGAAAAGATGAGTTTAGGCTATTGATGATCATAATCATTTGCGTGTTCTCATCTATATCTACCCCAAACATCTTAGCCTCAGTAACCACATAGATTACTTTAAGCTTGTAATCCCGCACCGGTTCAATAGGTTTTTGTCTTAGATTATGAAAGGTTTGGATAACTTTCACAATTGTAGAATTGGTCCTCACACTAAACATATCATGTAGGTGATGGACCAATGTACTAGTAGTTTTTATTCAAGTAATTTTCTTTTGCAACATTCCACTAACAGTAGCTATAATATAGCACTTAGTAGTCTTATCAGCATTTTGCCTTTGCTCATGTTGTTGGACTTACCCAGAAGTTGAATTGCCACCCGGACATGTAGGCTTATTGTCCGTTAATACCCATAAAATTCGTTCATATTAAAGAATAATGTCAAGGTTACATTTCCATTCATTAAAATTCTCTCCATTTTCCAATTTGTTATTAGTCAAGAGAAAACTGAGTAGATTCATATTATGGTTAATTATG
>JANSVA010000009.1:3422534-3435741 GCA_025504915.1 Erythroxylum reticulatum | reverse complement strand
GTTGGAGTTAGTTACAAGACTGAACTAATAATAGATTCTAGAAGATTCAAGAAGCATTTTCTCAAAAAGATAGTTGAAAACTTAGGCTATAAATACTAGTTCTAGTCGAAGACTAAATAACATTTTTATAAGAGAGAAAATTTAGTTGTACAATACTTAGAAAAATTATGTATTTAAAGTGCAAAAGAAGAGAACAAATATGTTTGTAATGTGAAGCTCTAAAATATCTTTCCTAGAGAGAGAAAGAAAGGCTAAAGCGTGGAGAGGCTAAAAAAGCAAATAAAGAATACTTTGTGAGAGAGACCTAAAGAGGCTCTATAAGTGTAGAAAGAATACTTGTAAAGTTGAAGAGTATAGTGAAATCTCAGACAAACTTTGAGGACTGGACATAGCCCAAGGTTAAGGGTGACCAATATAAAATTGCAGCATCTATTCTCTAACCCTTACCTTTAATTTTCTTGTTGTTAAAAGAGTAGTTAATAATCCTTACGATTACATTACTTATCAACTTTAGTAAAGTGTTTTTGTGATCATTTGAATTCTGTAAAGAAATTCAAGAAATCTTGTAAGATTAATATCTTTGAAAATATTACACAATTCAATCCCCTTCCTTCTTGTGTATTTTACATATTATACGTGATTTCTATATTAACAAGTTATTTACTTCAACAACTACTTCTAATGTTATATCTAGGCATTCCCATCTCAACTAGTAGTCCTTCTAATTTAGATTTTAGTATTCTAGTTGATAAAATCAATAATATAATCTCTTGTTGGAGTTCCAAAACAATTTCTACTATTGGTAAAGCTTAGCTTATTTTTTCTATGCTTAACTCAATCAATGTATTTTGGGCTACACATCTAGATATTACCATGAAAATCATAAAGTCTATAAAGATAAGTATAACAGGCTTCTATGCAATGGCAATGAGGATACTTTCAAAAGAGCTAAAATCTAGTGCAAGGAAGTTTGTTTACCTAATGACAAAAGAGGTCTAGGGATTATTTCTCTCAAGTTGATGAACATTGTTATGCTATCGAAAAGGCTATATAGGTTAATAACTTATAAACATTCCCTATAGTGTAAATAAATTTATGACATTTACTTAAGTAACAAAAGCATATGGATTACAAAGATCACAACATCCTCCCTCTCAACTTTGAAAGATATTATAAAAATCAGGGATCTATTGAGGAATGAGTTTGTCTACCTTATTGGAGATGGGAAACAAACTAACTTTTGTTTTGATAATTTACTATCTCATGGTCCTTTTTATAACTTACAAGAAATGGAAGGTGTCAAGTCTATTATCGATATAAGAGCGATAGTTGCTGAAGCACTAGTTGATAGACAGATTTTCACTCAAAGTTATATTTCTATATCTCTTTGTGAAGAGATTATTCAAACTAGCCTACTTGTAAGGGAAGATTGTATCATTTAGAAACATTATAGAAATGGAAAATTCACAAATTAGTCTTATAGAAAGATCCTTCATAATCACAACAAAAGAATGCCTTAGACTCGAGTTGGTTGGTTTAGGCATCTTCATCCTAGAGCCCTATCACATCATGGTTAGCTATGAATGATAAATTGCCAACTGTGGACAAACTAAAGAAGTTCCTTAAAATTCCTAACTGGTGCATTCTTTATCAAAGTGTTGAGGAAAGCAATGATCACCTATTATTTCAATGTGCTTTTGTCACTACTATATAGGGTTATGTGCTACATAAATGTCACGTTCAAAATGCTCCAGAAGATTGGAACTTTATAAAGACATAATGTGGTGCAATTAAGCACCCTTATACTATAATTAACTGGTTTTTGTACCTAGCTAGGTCCTTTCTTGTTAAATCCATTTGGGATGAGAGAATGCTCAAAATTTTCAAAGTAGAACACTAATAATGGAACAATTCAAAAACAAAATCATTATGCATATCTGAAGTTATATTCGCTTATAAAAGTCCAAATTTCATAATTTAGATTATTGTGCTAGGATATAGAATGTGTAGTTTACCTAATGTTTGAAGAAGGTTGAACTTAAGAATACCTTATAACTTTTACTTTGCTTGGTTATCTCACATACAGCTCTTTGTCGCTCTTTTGCAACTCTTGATTACCTTTTGTGGCTTAATTCATTATCATTTTCTTAAAAATATATATATATATAAATTAAAAAATATTGAAAATTGAATACATTGTTTCAAGCTAAGTTTTCTTAAAGTCTAAAAATGAGTAAAGTAAGATAAATACTTTTGGGTAGAAATTAACAATTTTATTTAAAATTTAATGAACTATATTTAGGGAATGACCTCCTAAGAATTAATTAGACATGCCCTAGTTAGAGGAAAAAGTGCCTATATCTAAGATAGTCCTTTCCACAAATATCAGTATTGGTTTTATGAAACTAGAAGTAAGATCATACTATAGTTGTCAGTACAATCAAATGTGAGATACATCATATCAAGGATTAACCCTAAGTAATTGATTTTTTTCTCCACCTTTTGATCAGCAACATCTACATCAACATCACTATAATAATCAATATAAGGGTAAAGGGGAAGGATCTAAGCCTTCAACAACCTCCACAAACTATTTGTTCGGAAGAAGATGACGTTCAAATGCGTTGATTTCTTCTCATCTATCAACCTCCCTGGAATAGGTTTTTAGAAGCTAAATCAGTCTTAGCATGGATTAACCTTACTGGTTGTGAATTATTTTATTTCTCTCTTCACATACTATATGTATTAACTAAGAAAAGGAAAATTTGACAACCTCTACAACCTAATTGGTTTCAAGAAGGTAACCTTTAAATTCCTTGATTTTTACATTATCATCCTCTTTAATATAGGTTTTCAGAAGATAGATTAGTGTTTGCATGAATTCATCTTGTTGACTAAGGATCCTTTTATTTCTCTCTTTTGATATTAGTTATATCTAATAAGCAAAGGTAACTTTGAGAATTGTTAAGTCATTGTTTCTAGTTACAGTGGTTTTCCCTGTCCAATTTACTATGTTAGTACAATTTCTTTTGTAAACTATCAACCAAAAAATATCAAAGAATGGAATCTAAATTTCTTTAGCGTACTAAAATTTAAAGAAAATATGGTACTAAGTTTCATCCTAAATTTTTTATAATGAATAGAGTTTAGGATTACGATGGTTTATATCATTATTCCTAGTACTTAACTTATGTTATACCATAATCCATAATATAAAAGGATTATTTTTCAAAAATGGATTTATTAAACAATGCTAGGTTGGAAAAAGAAAAAAATTTTATCTAAAGGATTCAAGATTTTCTAATTAGATTTGTTTAAGGTGTTTCGTATCTTTAAAATAAAAATTAATTCTTAAATACTAATGGCTAAAGTAAGAAAGTTCTTTGCCTTCTCACTAGTTCTTCATTGTTATAACCATGGCTTCCTTGCCTTACCTGTCTCTTATCTCCTGCTCACCTGCACTCTATTCTCTCCTACTCACCCTCTCCTCTTCTTCCTTGTCTACTCCTTTGATCCCATCCTTTCTTTTTTTCCTATATTGCCCCTTAAATTGTCTAAGGGCATTTTTTTCTTTTTTTCCTCCTTTTTATTCTCACTTTATGAAGTAATCATTTTTTATCGACTTTTTGAATTTTCTTCACCTAAGACTTTGATCGTTCCTTGAACTTGATAATTAAGTCTCTCAACTTAAAACTTGGATAGATAAATAATATGGAAGGACATATACACCCTTCTTCCTTATCCACTAAGCATGCCTCTACCAAAGGTTCATTTCCCTAACCTCCTTTACCTTTGCCTCCACTAGTTGCACACAAAAAAATCCTACCTTAACTCCGTCCACTCTCATCTCTACCCTCTATAAAAATTTCTCTATCTCAAAACTCTGTTAGGAAGATTTAAGTCGCAGGTGTTAGGAGACAACACCCTTATTTCTAAACTTTATTTTGTTCCTCAATCTTTAGATAATGATACTGACATCATCTCTCCATCAGTGAAAATCCTGCAAACTTGAGCCTTAAAGTAGCTAAACACTCTATTTGGCTAATTTGTAAAGAAAAAGACCTTTCTTATCCTTAGTGAAGTCTTAGGCAAAATGGAAATAGACTAAACTAAAACTAGAAAGAGTACTTATTAATTGGGAGGTTTTCTTTATGTTCTCCTTTAGCTCGAAAGATGATCCAACCAAAGTGTTTAACCTAGGTTCTTAGCATTGTCAAGGAAAACCCATGATTCTTTAACTATGAAAGCTTGGAATAAAACTAAATAGGAAAAAACTCAAGACAATAACAATTTTGGTTCATTTCCATAACATCCCCTTAAAGTACTAAAGCATGATCGGACTCAACTACTTAACTAGTTCCATTAGAAAACTATTATTAATGGATGAAAACACTACAATCTTGGGATGAATAGGCTACAATAGGATTTTTGTTAAAGCTTAAATAGCAAGGAGCTTCCTAACACTTTTTCATTCCATAAGATTGGATTCTAGTAGGAATATAGACGTGTCTTCCATTTCAGTCAAATACAAATGGAGACCTGAGAAAAAAAATCAAAGTTGAATGGAAGCTAACTAGGAGATTCTTCAAGAAAGGGGACTATGATGAGATTATTCCAAGAAAAATAGAGAAGTATTTGGAAACTAATACAAGAAATGAAAATGATGAATCATTATAGATAAATAAGGAAACTGATGTAAACATGTAACAAGAGATCACTCAACTCAAAAGGAAGATAAAGAACTAACACATTAGATCCAAGAATTTAAGAGATGACAAAGGAGGCTTAAGACTAAAATGTTTTTTGTGCTAGAAAGAAGTTTTAAAGGATGCTTTTAAGATGCTTAACTTGTAAAGAACCTTTAACCTCATCGTAAGGATATCAAGAAGGAAAAAAAATTAAAAAAAGGAAGAAGTCTCCCTCCTAGCCCATCTGTCTCCATCTTTGCATGGAATGTTAAAGTTTTAAACAACCCTAACAAGACATAGGTTATTTAGGATTATTTATAGATAATAAAGCCATTCATCATTTGCCTTTTGGAAACTAAAATTAAGGAAAGATAACTATGGGAAAATCTAGTTCACTCACAAAGTTAACGCTCACTTACTAACCATAATGCACACTATAAAGGGACGATTTTATGTCTTATAACCTTGACTTAGTTATTGTAAATAACCACTTCTTTAATTATCATGCAATATAAACTTTTTGTCCAATCATATTTAAAGTGGCATATATATATATATATTTAAAGTGGCATATATATATATATATTTATGCCACTTTAAATATGATTGGACAAAAAATTTCATAATTTTTATATTTGTAGCAGACCTTGCTTTCTAGAGAAAATCCCTTCGGTAAGACTTATGTAATATGTCTTTAGGGATGAATGAGCCTTGATTAATCATAGGTGACTTTAATTACACACTTTACCACTAAGAATATAAACATGTCATTGATTCTAAACCTCCTTGTAGTAACTTCTTAAATTGCTAAAACAACATAGAGGTTATAAACCTCAAGTATAAAGGTATCGCTTCGATTAGTTCATATAATGTATTGAGAGAACTCTACAAATATTATAGATAGGATTAAGAAAAGAAGTGCCAATTCTGTTGGACTCTAATCCTATTTACAATTGATTTTATACATTTTAGTAATTTAATTAAAATTAAATTCTAATTAATTAAACTTTAACCAGAAATTCAATTAATTCTAAATATCCATTATGCCTAAATAAGATTCAATATCTCATATTGATCCTTATTTATTAAATATCTCATATTTTATTATTATATCCATCAAACTTTATAATCAAGGCCAACATGATTGAAAAACCTTTTCTCTTTTCAGCACATAATTTGTGTGTGACCTATTAGGTTCCTAAATATGTTAACAATATTGGACCTAAATTATAATCTTAAATCATATGGAGGATCAAACAAATCAAAAAATTTTAATTTATATTTAAAATTTTAATTAAAAAATTTATATTCATAGATCAAGATTGATAACCAATAACACATCGTGACCACCCAAACATTTAGAAATGTCAAAGTGATTTTAAAGAACCTTTTATTGCATAATTTTTTTCGTGTAATTTAATTCTTTCACCATATGACGTTTTGATTATATATAAAGCATGAGATTAATGTTTACTATAATTGAATCTAACCATGTTAGTTCTGTATCATTAGCAATTAATTCAATAATGATATTTGAAAACTATTTTCAAGATGACATTCCACCTTTGCCATGAATTTCCTAAATCAATACTAATCGAAAACAATATAACATACTGTTTAATTACTTTAAGGTGATGAATTCTATATTGATTTTTTAACTACCTCCATATGGTTCATGTTATATCAAATGTCTACCGAATAAACTACTCTTTACTAGATAAGTCATAGGTAGTATCAAGGAATAACAATCCCTATATGAGATAATTTGTAGATGTCAACTTAAATGATTACTTACACAATCATCACAATGATAATTTCCGTAAACATAACATTAATGCGCCAAACAGATTTCCTATATAGGATCAATTCAGTGAACTTGTTCTCTAACCAAAACTTACACATTTGTTTAACTATCTTCATACTTTAGTATATGAAATCAATTACTTGACAAGGAAAAACATAACATGTGATAGTCTTTTCACGATCTTTTAATGTATAATCTTAATAGAAACAATGACTAGGAACAATTTAAAGATAATATATAAATGTAATATACATCTCATAGTTATGATCTCATTATAATTTCTTCTACAAGTATATTTATCCTGAGGACTTCATCATTGATAATTTTAAATTGCATCGTGTTTTAAGGCATAGTTTCATATGTGTTTAGTCGTTAATTCGATCATTAGTATGTTTTTAGGTTATAACTATGTTAGCTTGTTAATTATTTGTATTTTTAAGTTTTTATGGGTTGATACAAGCTTTTGAGCTTAAATATTATGTTTTTGAGGTATCTTAATATGTTTGCTAGTATTTTAGGGTCAACATCGAAGAACGAAGGAGTTTCGGGAGACATTCGAACTGAAACAACGGCCCACAATCTTGGACTATTGTGAAAAAAATCTCAAATGTGGGCCATGGTCATGGCTTGCGTCAGGCAGACGCGCAGTCACTTATGAACTTCATATTTCGAGAGACTTTTGGACCTTTCGAGCCATGGAAAGATCCTGGGGTTATCCAAAACATAAAAGACTATTTAAAGAACATTGAGAGGAGCATAAAGGATTCTTCATTCAGACACACTTGAAAACCTAAAGAGAGAATACAAAGAGAGAGAAAGAAGAACAAGGTGTTGGACACCGATTCTGGAACCCAACTCTTACTCTAATACCATAACTGTTGGGCCCTGCTTCCGAAGCCCAACATTAAAGTCATGAGACGTGTGCTTATGCTTGTTACCATGTATGGTTATTCCAATGAACCCTCATTATTCATCCTCGATTCACCTTCATTCTCTGATACCGTAAGCGTCAGGCCCTATTTTTTGAATCATTCTTATAATGAAGAAAATATTCTATGCTCAAATTCCATCTAAATATTGAACATCTTAGAGGCTGAGTTAAAATTTTATCCCTTCAAATAATTTGTAGCTCTTTGTCTCTAGTTTTTTTCATACACAAGATTCATCTGATTTGGAGGTCAGATAACAAAGTTACGACCGAAGGAAGTCAAATAAGGTTCTGTCCTCAACCATATTGAACCTATTTTGGGACAAAAGCCATAACTTGCTCTAGGAATTTCAGATCAAGGTCATTTTTAAAGTTTTAGAAAGAGGACTTCAATGTCTACATCTTTCATGAAGACTTTGAATTGATATTTTGTCATCAAAAGGGGCAGAATTGGACCAAATCATACTAGATGAACAGTGACTAGAAGAAGGTTATGAATAGTACACAGAAGATATCTTGTAATTAGCACAGCTTTCTCTAGGGATATCGGATTAAGTAGTTCTTTAGATGGTGTCTTCAAGATATATAACTTTTATGAAGACCTAAAAGACAAATTTAATCATCTACAGGGCCAAAAATGGGACCAAACGAAAGGATCAGATGAACCTTGACGAAGGTTTAGATGAATTGGAAAAGATGGTTATAACTTTCTCTAGAGAACTTGGATTGAGGTGTTCTTTTGACGATTTAAAAGAGAACTTCAAGGTCTACAACTTTCATACGGAGATTGAAGACAAATTCAATCATCTATAAGGTCAAAAATGTGACTAGACGATAGGATCAAATAAACAGTACACCAAACGATATGACATCATCAAACGATACGTCCTCACCAGACGATACATAGTCACCGAACAAAGTGTCCTCACCAGACGATACATCCTCACCAAACAAAGCGTTCTCACTAGACGATACATCCTTACTAGATGACGCATCATCACCAAACAATATGTCATCACTAGATGATGCGTCAAAAGACGCGTCCTCACCAAATGACACGTCATCATCAGACGAAGCATCCTCACCAGATGATACGTCCTCACCAGAAGACACGTCATCACTAGACAAAGAGTCCTCACTAGATGAAGCATCCTCACCAGACGACACGTCATCACCAGATGATATGTCTTCACCAGACGATACGTCTTCACCAAATGATACGTCCTCACTAGACGATACGTCCTATACTCCTGAGAGTACTATAAATTTTGGCTTCGATATCTAAAAATTTCATACTTTATAGTGTTGGAAAGCTAGAAAGACAAGATACAACTTCCATAAAGACAACTTGTCAAATTCATCCTAGATCAATCCAGATTTTTGCCCTAAATTCAGAGCACGAAATTTTCCCTTATGGAAGACTTGAAATTTTGCATTATGCAAACTTGGAATGTTCTCAGCATAACCATTCAGCTACCAAAATGATTTCTTTAAACTCTCAAATCTCAACTCATTTGTTTCATCACCTTCAATTACATCTGATTAGTTATAATTCCTATCTTCCTTTCCATAGTATCTCGCTTATGTATATATATATATATATCAATAAGTCATTTTCCAAAATCATCAACTCTCTAGTTGATAACTTCTTTACGTATATCTAATTTCAACCCACATCATCCATGCACCATTCATATTTCATTAAAATCAAAAGAATAAAGTTTTACAAATCTTTAATGGCATTCCAAGATGCATTACATCGTTGTCTCAAAATCTCAAATTACAAAAAATCCTTGAATAAACAAACTTGTTGCTTCCCAAATTCAACTCAAAATACAAAATAAGCAAATTTGGAGAAATTCCCTTAGGCTTTTGATCACTTGATCTTATAGCTATTACCTAAAGATGGGATAAAAGGGGGGTGAGCTTGAAAGCTCGTGGATAACAGTTTATAACGAAAAAATAAGCAAAACATTTGAAAGATTTTACTTTTCACAGAAAATTTTCATTGAGTTTATAAAACACATATTTCTCATCGTGTAGTCAAATTACAAACCATAAAATATGAATGCATCAAACTTGTTTACAGATCATAGGCATATAAGCACATCAAAATGGTTTGGGTGAATCCATGAACATGACGAACTACACATTTCCACATAATGGTTCTGTGTAGTCATAAACTTAAGGAAGTCCATAAAGGACCTTCGTGACACTAGCGGGCAGCTGGGAGAAGTCTTTAACTTGATCAACGTGCGCTTGACATTCTTGAATGGAGTACACCAAACCCATATAACATGTAATTCATGAATTGAAAACTGTTTTCCCAAATGGCAACTTGTTTTTCATGAACATGAGGTATTTCGAAAAACCATTTCCGAAAACATGATTTCATAAACATATATCTTTTCACAAAAATTCATTTTCAAAGTCTTTTCACAAATCAACACAATTCATATATCAAACATATAGCAAATTTTCAATTCATTCAAGAAGCAATAAATGAAACATTTATGATGCAATTGAAAACTTCCTTGATTCAAAGAAAACATTTAGTGGCTTATTGAATCTATTATAAACATGTACCCACCTAATTTCCTTACTTATAGACTTGCTCAAAATGTCTCTACTCTTGCCTCTCTTATCTTTCTTGATTTCCTTGATTCTTCACCAAATGAAGAGATCTTTGACTCAAATGGAAGCTCTTCTCTTCCTTTACCTTTTTCCCTTCTTGAACAACCTCAAATTCTCTCTTGAAGGCTAAGAAAATCGAAACACTAGCTTGTTTTATCTTCTTTTTCTCTCTTCTCCACGACACTCTCTTCTTTCTTTCTTCTAATTTCATTCTTCTCCCTCAATTCACGTTTTCTCCTTCTCTTAAATGTAAGAACACATTTTCATCTTCCAATCCCACCCTTAATGGGTGTGCGATGTCCATTTTACCCTTCCTTATATGCCTTATGTTCTTTATCCTGAAGTATCTTGCCAAAAACACTCTTGAACAGTCTTATAACATTAATACTTTAATTCAATCAACCTATATCATATAATCTTTCTAACATCAACATAATAATTACCTACACAAACTTTCATAAAGACCCCCATAATTGATGTAAATCATACTTATTCATCGAAAAAAATTTTGGGGGCTAACAGTAGGAAGAGGAAGAAGAAGCAGTCTCGACTTGCTTCCTAGATGAGGACGCTTTTTGACACTGCTGCCATCCCAAATCATCCATTCTAAGTTTCTATTTCCTTTTCATATCAATTTTATTCATGTATAAGGTTAGGATGGATTGTATGATGATAGATGGTAGAATGATGATGATGTTTTAACTCTCCTTTGGGATTTTATTTTGATTTAATGCTATCCAAGTTGATTTTGTGTTATTTGAATTGGGTATTGCGATTTGTTGCATTTCTTGCATAATTTGGTAACAAACTGAGAGGGCGAGCTATATAAAAAAACGATTGGATCAAATTAATGAGACTTAGGCAATTCAATAGAAGTCGTAACCAATCATATTGGTAATTGTGAGGAGAGAGATCTCGCGTGAGACCTGATAGTTTATTAGAGTGCTTTAGAAATAATTAGGGTTGTGAGTCTTTTGTTAATTAAGATATTACAAATTTCATAATCCAATTAGGGTTTATAAATTCGATCTCGAGACAGAGTAATCAGCCCTAGGATCATCTAGAATCGACAACTCATTAACACATAATCGACTAGGTTAGCATTAATGATAGGTGAAATCCCCTTTCTCACAACTTGATAAATTCTTTAACTGATTTTCATTATGCTTGCTTGTTGCTCAATTGATAATTCCTTTGTGTTTAATTTATGATTTGATTGGTTGAACTCAATTCTCGTAATTAATTTCTATTGCATCTTTTATTTTCAATTTTATATTGTTTTTGACCTTAGATTTTATTATTAGATTACTCTCCTTCCTTGTGGGATCAACACCTTTAATACTATGCTACAAACCGTGCATTTGTGGAATATTAAGGGTTTATAAGATTAAAACTTATCCTGGTAAATCATATAGATCCAAATATGTATAATATTAAAGAATGTCTTTAAATAATAATATAACTAAATTATAACTAATTGATTGACTATAGGGCATAAACCAACATACGAGCTTGTATTTATGTACTTATCTCTGTTTATGTTTTCTAAATGGGTCAAGGCTTGACTCTTTTAGATCTAATACCAAGACAAGCAAAATGGCAAGGTTCCGCAAGAAGGTCAAAATAATAAAAAGAAAGGTGAAATAGGCTAGATGTAAACTTTATTTGATAATTGGGTTTAATATTGTAAATTGTATAGAAGTTTTGTCTGGCTTAGAAAGGTCAAATCCATTTTTCAAAAATGATAAAGAAAGGGTTGAAGTTTAAAGTTTGGAAGAATCTAAACTTAAATCTTATTTTTTAACAAAATTAGGAAATTCGACCTACTTCTTGAAAGATCTAATTGAAATATCTAATCCTAAACTAAAAATTAAACCAACCCCTTTTAGTATAGTATATAAGGTCGAGCCTGATCTGATCTAAATCGACTTAAAACTGAGAATTTTAGAAAAAAGACGTCATTTTTATTTTTAATTTTTAAAAGGTTAATTAAAAAAATCTAAAATTTTGGTCAATTTTGTAATTATAGCCCAAACTTTTAAAATGACAATAAAATATTCAAATTTTCAATTTTTTCAATTCTAGCTCGATATTAGTTTCTCCACTATGTTTGTTGATGTAGCATGCCACGTGTCCAGATACCCTTATTATTAACACATGTGAGCAATAGTTAACAAAATAAATCTTGAATAATAAAGTGACAACATTTATTCAAAAAAGTAAGCGACGTCATTTTCTTGAAATGATCTAACCCCCTTCATCTTCAACTTGGTAACTCGACTGTGAACTCTCACCCCCTTCGCTCATTTTCCTCTCCCAACTCTCACCTCCTTCTTTTTTCAGTTTAGCTAAATCTGATTGTTTGGTCAACCCTTACCCAAACTAGAACTAAAACCAAGCTCGGGCCTCACCTGGTCTAAATTGGCTTAAAGCTGAAAATTGTATATAAAAAAAAGGATGTCATTTTTATTTATAATTTTTAAAATAAATAATCGAGCTGAGCCATCCAAACCCTATTGGGTTCTAAATATAGAAATTTAGAATTCAATCAACTTAGGAAATTCGTCTGATCAAATGCAGTTAGTCAGATTTTTTGTTAGCTAACTATATTTTTTTTACTATTAATACTAAAGTTTGCAAAATGTGATTAATTGAAGTTCAAGCAATAGATGAGTTATTCTTTCGAAAAAGCTTATGGTCACCAATATTTTATATTTATTAATAAGTGGTTTTAATACTCACGAAGAGAAAATTTGTAAATAAGAATTTTAAGCCATATAGGGTTATTAATAATTGCTTGGTATTGAATCCAGTGATAATACTGTGAGAACTGAGCCGTAAAGCTTGTCTTTGTTACAAATATTGAGGAGCTATCTTATCTCAGTTGTATCAACAACTTGAGTTTAATTTTGTATTTTGCTAATTTAATGTGTTTAAATAGGAGTTTCAAGATGCAATAAGTTAGTTGGAATTGTTGTAATAATTCTATCCAATTATTGAAAGTGAGATTTTTTACGCAATCAAAATTCTAGGATAGGTGTAAGCTTTTGAGAGACCAAGCTTCTATACATTTACCTTATACTTTTTATATTACTTTGAAAATAGTTTATTATTTTATGAAATCTTGGATTCAATTGAATGTATTATTATAAG
>JANSVA010000009.1:3319570-3343047 GCA_025504915.1 Erythroxylum reticulatum | reverse complement strand
CTCCTTCAAAGTTTTCTTCTCCTTTCCCACTAAAGGATCTTGTTAACCAAGTTGTCCAAGAAGAACAAGTGGTAGATTAGATTGGTCAAGGATACAATATCAAGAAAAGGAAACAATAACAAGAAGAAGAGGATACATCACTTAGGAGAGGATATATTGCTAAGGATAGGATAATGCAGTGAGAGTTAAAGCTTTATCAAAGGATTAGATAATATAATCTCTATCTCGTTTATGTTTATTGTTATCCTTACACCATATCATGTATAGATTGGCATGATGATTTGGATATATTGCTTCAGCTGCAATTTAGATTTCTAAAAAATTTTGAAATCTACCATTTCTACAAACATGACATGCTTTCTTTTTTAGATCCAACAGATGATTAATGATTATTTTATACTTTGAAAAAGTTTATGACATTTTGTATTAATGAAATGAGGGAAAAGCATAAAAAAGCATGAAGTTATGATGAATTGAATTGAGCATGAATATTTAGTTACGTTTGGGCAAGAGAGGAACCATTTTATTAGTCATGTGTATATTAAGCCTTCTTCCTGCTGCTCACTTGTAGCATATGAGATCTTAAGAACGGACTCATTTTGTTCATGGTGTAAACTTCGATTTTGTCATTTCGATCTATGGAACTCTTGAGCCATTTGTTTGTGCATTTCAGCATTGATTGTTATGTATGATGCATTGAGTGCTATGTTTTGATGGTTAACTATATATGTTATGTGCTATTTGATAACTTCCTTAACCTTGAGTTTTTGAGCTAGAATTGTCAATAATTAAATTGCTACAATAAAATGAGATATAGATGAATGTATAGTGAAGTATATGTATATATGCTTGAGTTGTGTGGCTCGTTACCGATAGCTATAAATATATTAGCCATTGAGCTTTGTAGTTTAACCCATTATTTTCTGCTCAAGTGTAGAACAAGAAGATCGTTGATCCTTGCAAGATATTTGGAAACTCCAAGATAGATACATTTAGTAACTAAGTTAGTTCAATTACTTTTGGGTAGCTTTAGCAGCATATCGATCATGAGCACTCATATGTATTTTGTATTAAGCAAATGATGCAGTGTTGATATGTAACTAAAACTTGTTCAAACTCTATTTTGATGTGTAATGATATTTGGAAATGAAGAAGTTCTTTTGAGTATGTTTGTATTTATCTTTTAGTTGAGTTATTGATGGTTGGTTGTGTTTGGAAATTTTTTCGTGTATGCACATATTTTCTTATGGTTAAGTTGTTGATGGTTGTGGGAAAATGGTGATGTGTATGTGCAAAATTAGTGTGATTGTTGGGTTCTGGGTTTCGGACCTGAAGGTTTCACCATGGCGAAGCCAAACCTTGGCTGCAGTGAACCTTTCCCGAAGGGTGTTTTAATGTTAAATTTTGTGACTTTGTTGTAGTGAAGTGAGACTTTCTCCATGATGAAGCCAGATGTTCGTCATAGTGAACTTTTCCTAAAGGGTCCTTGGAAGTGATTCCATAGTTTCGGCCGCCACTGCTGCCATATTGAAATTTCTTATAAAGTAAATGTTTTCGACTCTCCTCTTGCATGAGCCTCACCTGACCACCCCAAGTGGTCACCTTGGGATTAGTCGTGGGACCCGAGCCTAACATGTTTGGAATCAGAGCTTAGGCTTTCTTTTTAAGTACTTTTAGGCTTAGAATGCATAGTGGTATAAATTATTATGATGTGTGATTGATTGATTATGTTAAGTGAGATGCATATCATGCATATATGTAGGAAATAAGATTAAATGAAATGTAAGCTAATCATTAGTGTTTTGCAAGGATCAATTACACCTGACTCTCCACCAAGAGAGGAGGGCACCGATGAGTCTAGAGCCCCAGGGAATGCTGAGGCTTCTATAAGGCACAATAGTGGGCCCTCTTGATCACAGATGTAAGAGTCTCCTCTTTCACAGGAGGAAGTGCCTACTCTATTAGATACTAGGCAACTCTAGGCCTTTGCTCATGTTTTTGTTCAGGCTATGGGTTAGATGCCACAAACTTCTGTTGTAGCTCTAGTTAAAAAGGGAAAGCAGTTTGATAAGCTCAAAAAGTATGGGACAGTGGAGTTTTATGGGACAACTAATGCAGAAGAAGCCGAGAATTGGTTGAGGAAGACAAAAAAGGTGCTGGAACAAATGGATTGTGAGGATGATGAGAAGGATGATTATGCTACAAGCTTGCTACAGGGGGATGCTTTGCATTGGTGAGAAAGTGTGCTAGGGAATCAGATGAAACGCCAGTGTTGACATGGAAGGATTTCCTAGCTGCTTATAAGAAGAAATATTTGTCTAAGGTATATATTTAGTTGAAGTAGAGGGTATTTCTGAGTCTCATTTAGAGGGAGACGATAGTGAGTAACTATAAGCGCAGATTTACACATCTATCCCAATATGCAGCTAAGTTGATAATGAGTGAAGTGGCTAGGTGCCATAGGTTTGAAGTAGGATTACATCTAGCCATCAGTGAAAAAGTGGTGGTGCAAAATTTTTATGATTTTCAACAGTTTGATAAAGCAGTGTTAAGGGTTAAGAATGTGGGGAACATAAAGAGTCTTGTGAACAGAAAGAGGAAAGGAAGAGAACAGTTCAAGAGGGGAGGTGGTGCTCCTATGTCTAAGAGGAGTTCCAGGACCTCCCCTATATATTCTAAGGAGAGGAGCAGTGGTGCAAGAAGATCTAGATAGATGAGAATTGTTTCTCATCAAACCTCAATGGCTGGAGGTAGTTGAAGGGGAGAGGCGGATAAGCCACAAATTCTGAAGTGTGATCATGGTGGCAAGTTCCGTAAAGGGGAGTGATATAGGCTGACTAGAGCCTGTTTCAACTGTAGGGAAAAAAGACACATGGCTAAAGAGTGTCCATAGTATGCAAGACGGGAAGGAACTCAAATGCAAGCTTCGAAAAGGGCTGAGACTATGGGACATAAGACTGCAACTGAAGTGGGCAGTTCTGATACAGGTAACAAAGTGAATCCTCCAGGGAGACTGGGGGAGCAAGCATTGGCTAAAGTGTTTGCAATAATGAGGGATGATGCAGAAACAGCCCCGGAAGTTATAACTGGTACGGTTAAATTATGTGATGCTGATATTGTTGTTTTGATTGATCCGGGGTTTACCCATTCCTTTATTTCATCAACTAGAACTATGCATGGTAGAAATTTGAGCCCATTGGATACTCCTTTGACGGTTAGTACTCCAATCAACCAGTATATTATCATTAATCAAGTTTATAGAGATTGTGAAATATTTATTAGTGGAAAACAATTAGCGGTGGATTTAATGCCAATGAAGATGGGAGGATTAGATGTGATTTTGGGAATGGATACGTTAGAAAAGTATAATGCCAATCTAGATTGCAAACAGAAGACAGTGGAGTTTGATTTGGACTAAGAAAGAAAGGTGGTTTTTATAGGGAACAAGAAAGCATGTCCGTCTAGAATTGTTTCGGCTCTGACAGTAAAGAAAATGATGAGGAAAGGATGTGAAGCATTCTTGGAATATGCGATAGACACAAAGATTGATGGAGGGAAGTTAAAAGGTATACTTTTGGTTATAGAATTTCCAGATGTCTTTTTAGAGGAATTACTAGGATTACCACCACCTAGGAAAATTGAATTTTCCATCGAGCTTCTTTTAGTTACTGAATCGATCTCAATTCTGCCTTACCGAATGGCTACGACAGAATTGAAAGAACTTAAAGAGTAGTTAGAAGAGTTGTTAGAGAAAGGGTATATTAGGCCTAACACTTCATCTTAAGGAGCTCTAGTTCTTTTTGTGAAGAAGAAAGATGGATCATTGAGAATGTGTATGGATTGTAGGAAGCTCAATTGCATCACTATCAAGAATAGATATCCACTCTCACATATAGATGATTTTTTTGATCAATTACAAGGGGCAAGGGTCTTCTCCAAGATAGATTTGAGTTCAGTTTACCACCAGATAAGGATAAAGGAGTCTAATGTGCCAAAGACTGCTTTTAGAACACGATATAGCCATTTTAAATTCTTAGTTATACCTTTTGGGTTAACGAATGCCCCCTGTAGCCTTTATGGACTTAATGAATAGAGTCTTCAAGCCTTTCTTAGACCAATTTATCATAGTCTTTATTGATGATATATTGTTTTAATCTAAGAGTGATAAGGAGCACGAAGAACATTTGAGGATTGCCTTAGAGACATTGAGGAAGAAAGAGTTATATGTAAAATTTGGTAAATGTAAATTTTGGCTAAGGGAAGTAATGTTTCTTGGGCATGTAATTTTAGAACAAGGAGTGCCTATAGATTCAAGAAAAATAGAAGTTGTGGTGAAATGGGAAGTACCTAAGAACATAGCAAAAGTGAGGAATTTCTTAGGTATTACGGAAGATTTACAAAGGGCTTTTCTATAATAGCAGCCCCACTTGCCAAATTAACAAGGAAGAATCAGAAGTTTGTATAGACAGAGGAGTGCTAGAATAGTTTTGAGGAATTGAAGAATATGCTCACAACTGCAGTAATTTTGACCATGCCTTCCAATAGTGGTGGATATATAATGTATAGTGATGCCTCAAAGAAGGGGTTAGGGTGTGTGTTGATGCAAGGAGATAAAGTGATTACCTATGCTTCTAGGCAATTAAAGCTCTATGAGATGAATTATCCTAGACTTGGAGTTAGCTAACATAATTTTTGCATTGAAAATATAGAGACATTACTTATATAGAGTCACCATCAAGGTGTTTACAGACCACAAGAGCCTTAAGTATTTGATGAGCTAAAAAGAGTTGAATCCAAGGTAGAAAGGGTGGTTAGAACTACTGAAGGATTACGACTTGATGATAGACTACCACCCAGGGAAAGCTAATGTAATAGTGGATGAACTGAGTAGAAAATCTACTATAGCACATATGGAGATGATATATCTTCCATTGTTGGAAGAATTAGCAAAACTTAAGGTGACATTGAGGTAAGCTGAATCTGATTATATATTGGTTAATTTCAGAATAAGGCTAGTGTTGAATGAGAAGATTAAGGAATTGCAAGAACAAGATGAGTACTTGAGCAGGCTTAGAGAAGAAATTAAAAATGGTAAACCCTCTGAAATAGAGATAAGAGAAGATGGATTAATGGTGGTGGTTAACGGATTATGTATTCTAGACATGTTGGGGCTAAAAGATGAGATTCTTAATAAGGCACACAGTGCTTCGTAAGCAATACACCTGGAGAGTACAAGAATGCATACAGATTTGAAATAACACTTTTGGCATAAAGGAATGAAGAAAGATGTTACAGAGTATGTTAGAAAATGCTTAGTTATCAACAAGTCAAAGTAGAACATCAAGCACCTACTGCTATGCTTAAATCTTTGTCTATTCCTAAATGGAAGTAAGAGAATATTATGATGGATTTCTTGATGAGATTGCCAAGAACTAGCAGGAAGCATGATGCAATAGGCTAACCAAGTTAGCACATTTCTTGCTAATTAGGCAAACAGATTCTTTGAATGCTTTGGCCAAAAAATACATAGATGAAATAATAAGACTTCATAGGATTCCAAGTTCTATAGTCTCGGATAGAGATCGCAAGTTCGCTTCTAGATTTTGAAAAATCTTACAAGAGGTTTTAGGAACTAAGTTGCATTTTAGTACAACTTTCCATCTATAGAATGATGGACAATCAGAGAGAACAATACAAAATTTGGAGGCAATTTTAAGAGCTTATGTTATGGATTTAAAAGGATCATGAGATGATCATCTTCCTTTAATCGAAAGGAATTACAATAATTCCTACCACTCAGAAATTCAAATGGCACCTTATGAGGCTTTGTATGGTAGGAGGTGCAGAACTCCTATTTATTGAGATAAGAAAGGTGAAAGGAGACTTTTAGGGCCTGAGTTGGTACAAGTTATAGTTGACAACATTAAATTGGTAAAGCA
This sequence comes from Erythroxylum reticulatum, assembly GCA_025504915.1. Lineage (NCBI taxonomy): Eukaryota > Viridiplantae > Streptophyta > Magnoliopsida > Malpighiales > Erythroxylaceae > Erythroxylum > Erythroxylum reticulatum. The sequence continues at coordinate 3,337,108 of JANSVA010000009.1, read as the reverse complement.
GAGACTTAAAGCAGCTCAAGATAGAACGAAGATTTATACAACATAGAAGGGAGATGGAATTTGAATTTAGAGACAAAGTGTTTCTTAGAGCCTCTCCATAGAAAGAAGTTTTGAGATTTGATAAGAAGGGCAAGCTCATTCCGAGATACATAGGCCCTTATGAGATCATTGAGAAGATTGGGCCTTTAGCCTACAAGTTATCCTTGCCACTAGAATTGTCTATGATTCACAATGTCTTCCATGTATCAAAGTTAAGAAAATACCGATTAGATCCTTCATGTATAGTCCAACCTTTAGAAATTCAATTAAGAGAGGATTTGACTTATGAAGAATAACCAGTGGAGATCCTAGAATCGAAGGAAAAGGTCATGAGAAACAAAACAGTGAAGTTGGCTAAAGTCTTATGGAAGAACCATACAATAGAGGAGGCAACATGGGAGCCTTTGGAAGCAATGAAAGAGAAGTATCCACACCACTTCAATAACTCAGGTAAGAATTTCGAAGACAAAATTCTTTAAGTGGACGAGAATTGTCATACCCAAAAAAAATTTATTTTATTTATTTATTTATTTTATTTTTATTTATTTTTAGATTAGTTATTAATTTAGTGAGCATAAGTAGTAATTAGAAATCAGAATGGAAATGTGAGAATCAAATTAGAGTATAGTATGGTAATTAAATGGCCTAAGGAGTAAGTGGTCTTATATTAAATGAGAAGGGGCAAAATGGACATTATATGAGATGAAGGGCATAATTGAAACAACAAAGGAAATTAGGGGTAAAATGGGAAAAGCAAAGACAAAATGTGGTCTTGCTTAAAAGAAAGAAGAGAAAATCGATGGAGGAAGAAAAGAGAAGAGAAAAGAACGTGAGAAAGAAAGAAAGAAGGGAAGAAAATCGTGGGAGGCTAGGGAAGAAGAAAGAAAACACGGGAAGAAGAGGATTTGGCTAAGCTAAGGTAAGAATCTTTATCTTTTCTTCTTATTTGGAGTAGAAAAACAAAAGGATTTAGGAAAAGAATGAGTTTTTTGTTGGAAGAAAGAAGAGAACCCATTTGATTATTCATGGATTTGTAAACTAGGTTTTGGTTTTTCTAACATAGATGAACTATGGGTAGGTTAAGTTTAAGCTTAATTTTAGCATTTTTTATTATTGAATTTATATGAATTTTCTATTTGAATGTTGTGTTGAATGAATTTGGTTTGTGTTAGGAAATCAAGAAAATCTTACCCACGAGCAAGAGGAAAGGCGCAATTGAGTTTAGATTTTCAAGCGAATTTAGGTGGGTAATGTATTTATAGTTATTGTGTAAATAGGCAAATTTCTTTCCTATATGTGTATGTTTAATTTTTTTAATTTTGAATTGTAATGATTGTTGGAAAATGTATGATGATTCATGATTATGTTATATCTTGAAAAAGGTTATGACATTTTGTATTAATGAAATGGGGGGAAAACATAAAAAGCATGAAGGTATGATGGATTGAATTGAGCAAGAATATTTGCTTGTGTTTGGGCAAGAGAGGAACCATTCGATTAGTCACGTGCACGTTGACCTAAAGCCTTCTCTCGGCTACCCGCTTATGGCATATGAGATCCTAAGAACGGACTCATTTTGTTTATGGTGCAAACTTCGGTTTCTCCATTTCAATCCATGGAAGTCTCGAGCCATTTGATTGTGCATTTCATCATTGATTGTTAAGTATGATGCATTGAGTCTTATGTTTTGATGGTTAACTATACATGCCATGTGCTACATGATAACTTCCTTAACCTTGAGTTTTTGAGCTAGAATTGTGAATAATTGAATTGATATAATAAAATGAAATATAGATGAATGTATATTGAAGTATACATATGTTTATATGCTTGAGTTGTGTGGCTCGTTACTGATGGCTATAAATATATTAGACACTGAGCTTTTTAGTTCATCCCATTATTTTCTCCTTAGGTGTAGAACAAGAAGATCATTGATCCTTGCAAGGCATTTGGAAACTCCGAGATAGCTACTTTTAATTACTAAGTTAGTTCAATTACTTTTGGGTAGCTTTAGCAACATATCAATCATGAACATTCATATGTATTTTGTATTAAGCTAATAATTTAGTGTTTATTTGTAACTAAAGCTTGTTCAAACTTTATTTTATTGTGTAATGAGATTTGGAAATGAAGAAGTTCTTTTGAGTATGTTTGTATTTATCTTTTAGTTGAGTTGTTGATAGTTGGTTGTGTTTGGAAATTTTTTTGTGCATGTTCATATTTTCTTGTGGATGAGTTGTTGATGGTTGTGGGAAAATGGTGATGTGTATGTGCAAAATTAATGTGATTGTTGGGTTCTGGGTTTCGGATCTGAAGGCTTCACCACAACGAACCTTTCCTAAAGGGTGTTTTTATGTTAAATTTTATGAATTCGTCGCGATGAAGCCAGACTTTCGCCTCGTCCGGTTTTTCCCTTAGGGTTTTCTCACTGAAACCCGGGACTATACCACGGAGAACTTTTCCTAAGAGGTGCATTCAAGAAATCTTGTGGTTTAGACACAGTGAGGCCAAACTTTCTCCATGGCGTATTTTTCCCTAGAGGTATTTAATTTGATCTGGGGACTTCGCCGCGACATATTTTTCCTGAAGTGTGCAATTTCTTGAACTTGGAACTTTGCCGCGGCAAAGCCAGATGTTCGCCGCAGGGAATTTTTCCCAAAGGGTCCTTGGAAGTGATTCTATAGTTTCATCGCGACAAACCCGTCACTACTGCCATATTGAAATTTCTTGCAAATTAAATGTTTTCGACTCTCCTCCTGCATGAGTCTCACCCGATTGCCCCAAGTGGTCACCTTAGGATTAGTCACGTACCCGGGCCCAACGCATATTGTCATGTTATATCTCTTCTTTATAGCTATTTTAAGTTCCTTTTGTGTTAGGCCTACACATTCTTATGGGTGTGGATAACTAGACTTGTGGATATTCGAAGATATTAAACTGTAGATACCTAAAGGTATCGAATTGTGGATATTAGGAGGTATCAAATTGTGGATACCTACAGGTATCGAATTGTAGAGACACTATGGTCTCGAAATGAAGACACCAGTGGTATCAAACTGTAACAGCTGCGTTGTACCCCTATAGACATGCCTATCTATCCGTCACTAAGACAATGAAGAAGGCACCATAACATTTTCCTTTAATCATTTGTTAATTTCATAATTAATTTGTTGATAAATCATATTGTATTCATTTGAAATCATAAATTTTGTATTTAAGTTCATACATGCAAGTCATAATTTATCGCCATATGAATATTATACAAATAACATATACTTGCATGATTTATTTCTTATATATTTTGTTTAATCGTGCTTTTCTATGTACATTTACATAATTCCAGTATATGAATTCTTATACATCAATTAAATATAAAACATGTTAAATTGTATTTAATTATGTTCATAAAATTAGTATGTAAATTTTTATAGTAATACTATAAACATATAAGCAATAAAATATGCATATAAATCATCTATATACATGTAAATTTCCTTTAGCATGCGTTATTTTCAATATTGAATTTCAATGTTTAATTACCCAATTCACAAATGGTAAGTCCTATTTCATTTATTTTTAGTTGTTTGCAAAGTTTCGTAAATATTTAAAAAAGGTTCGGATGTGATTCAGTAAGAATCGAAAGTGGAGAAACTTAAAATAGTGCAATTTGGGCTAAGTATACAGTGGGTCTAAAAATGGGCAAACAAATCAATCCAGAATCAAATCTCATGATAATCTCCACTTGTTTTGAAAATTTCACATAGAAAATGTTTAGATTAGGATTTGAGGTCTTCTAAACATTTGTTTCCCTATGTCTTTAGTTTCCATTACATCAAAAATCAGAACATTTGGACTTTTAAACCATGAAACATGCACCAAACATCACAAGCTACTCCAAACTAGGGGCAGCATCAGGTAACCATTTTTAATCTCAAGTTCCAATGTCATACAGCCAGAATTAGGTTCAAATATCTTCTATAGATCTTTATTTCTATGTCTTAAGTTTCATCTTCATTTAAAATAACCCAATTTGGAGGTCTGTAGGCTAAGCTATGTCTAAAACAACAGACCTGGTTCAAGTGAATCAAAGACAGAATTCCACTAAACGTTACTCTCTTGTCGTATTCAACCAATTCCAGGCAAATTAACACCAAGACCCCATTCCATGTCCAAATCAATATTTATACACACTAAAACATGTACAAACAGAAATCAAATTAAGTGTAGTCCCAAACCTTGAAATTTGTCAATTAGCTCTTCTTCTAGTGCTTTTCCTTCTTTTCTCCTTTTGCTTTACTTAATTCACCAACTTGAAACACAAAAAATACATATCTCAATCCCAATTCCAACCTTATAATTCCAACTATTCATGAGAAAAGCAAGAAAAAATGAAGATGATAAGAAAACCACTAATTTTTATCTTGATTTTAACATAGGATTAGCTTGATTCCTTATGCAAAATGACGTGATTAAGGAGATGGAATGGAGAGGAGATAAGAAGAGAATATTATGGAGTTAAAACCATACATACATGTCTCTCTCCCCTCTCTTCTACTTCCCTTTTCATGAAGTTTCTAGTCTTAGACACATGTTTCAATCGCATTAAATCATATGTTGATTTTTAGCAAAATTGCATATTTAGTCCTTCTTCTTCCTTTAGTTCCCACATTGGCATATAAATTCATCAATTGATTTCATTCTAGCCCATATTTCATATAGAAGAAATCACCAATTTACCCCTATCTTTTAAATTAATTACCATTATGTCCCTTACTATGCTTAGATACACTTAATTCTTTATGTTCCCTTCTTAATAAACCTTAAACATACAATAATGCTTCTAGGATATATATTGGGGCCTTACGTATCCCTATTGCTAAATTGAAGGTTAAAGTCCCTCTACACAAGCTTAAAATCTCATTCACTACCTTCTTCCAAAGATAGGAATAAAACTTTCTTTTCCTAATGACACGTTCACATAGGAGGCTTTCCTACTTGAATTCTCATGCCATGTTTGAAATTTAGGCTATACCACTTTAAAAACTTCATTGCAAACATCAATTGATCCATGAATATGACAAATCCATCCTTTCTCTACATTTTGTGAATGATAGGCTACTATAAATGCTTATATCAAACACAAAGAATGATAATATAATTGAATGAAACAAAAAATAATTAAGTGGCTACCTCATACTACAAATAATGATATCATGACAAATGCATATCTCTAGAGGCGTGCAAAAACACTCTGCTTCACATCCTATATTTTTATAATCCTTATGAAAAAGGGATATTATTTATAATCCTTATGAAAAGGGATATTATACTCTAATTTAAAATCATCTAAGTCCATCTTAACCATAAACTTGTAGTTTTTAACATTGGAATCTTCTATAAGATGAGGGATAAACTCAACAGTTATTAACCATTTGCTACTAGATTGCATGAAAGCTTAAAAGCTTAGAAATAAATTATTCTAACACAAGATTGATTTTCATAAAAGGCTCATAGTCTAACAAAAGATTTATGAGGGATAAACTCAACAGTTATTAACCATTTGCTGCTAGATTGCATGAAAGCTTAAAAGATTAGAGATAAATTATTCTAACACAAGATTGATTTTCATAAAAGGTTCATAGTCTAACAAAAGATTTCTCACATTGGATATGAGTTAAAAGATGGATTACATGGGAATTAGTTACCTATCCATATGGAATTTATTTCAAATTATTCATCATAGACCAAATGTGAATGTGATCATATCTCCTCATCCTTTTATAATCCCCTAACTAATGTGAAGGTGGCTAAATCTAATGATTCATCTAAAATCTAATATAGATGACTTAACATTAGATAATAGAAAACTTTCAAAATCATTTATAGCAGATATAATGTACATCTAATATAGCTTATGCTTGTGTATGAGATAGCAACCAAAACAACATCATTTTTTTCTTTTAGATTTTTAAATCTATAGATTAAAATGATGATGTTTTGGTTATTTATACCAAAATGTTGTTATTTTAGCAATGGATAGTCAAATTTTTAGGCTTTCAAACTAAGCTCTAAGTTGACCTCCTAGGCTCAAATCCAGACAATACGGCCTAGCTTATTGACATTGGATCGAGTCAAATTTTCAACCCTACTCATGTTCATAGAATTATACTTGAATTTTACATTATAGAGTAAAAGCTTCAACCTTAAATGCAGAATTATAATCAAATTTCATTGGAAAATAATAGATATGGATTAAACCCTACGTGAACTTAAGTCCAATTGATAGTCCAACAAGCTAAGAGAAAGAGTTTTGATATTTGAGAGCTGTATTGATTAAAATGATTCCCAGCTTACAGTCGAGTTGAGATATGTGAACTATATTTATGGAGTATACCAATAGTACAAAAGTTGTTATGCGGTTATGTACAAAATATTCTTTGTACAGAGATTGGTTATTTACGTGAGTGTACGTGATACGTCTTCAAACTAACGTCCTCCATGCTATCGTCTAATACAGCTGTATTACGTTGCATGCTTTGCATACGTGCTTTCTTCATCATAAGAATTATTGTCCTTGACACTAAGGATCTCTCATCATAAGGTAGAGATAAGTGACATCATTCCTATGCATCCTCGAGTGATTAACAAAACCAATCATTATTTCAAGCAATAAGATCATTCTCATACCCTGTAAACATCTTGTTTTTTTTCTTTTAGCTTTACTAACTTGATCATAAGAAGGAAACCAGTGAAAAATGCTTCGATACTTAATTTTTGTGTCTATCAAGAGAAAACTCTTAACCACAAGGTACGTCGAAATCATATCCTAGTCCATCACATGAAAACTATATTCATAAACTCTTCACCGTGTAATACTATGGTTTCTCCAATTGAATTTTTCCAATTAACTCTACTCCACTAATTACTTTAAGTAAGACCGAAAAGAATTTCTTCAACCAATTTAAGAACGTTGCAGCACTTTTCTTTGGATAAATTCTGCCCTCATAAGCCCAGGACTCCAAAGTCGCACGTCACAAGTCTTCTCTATACATATGGCATTAAAGTCTTGGAAAATAAACAACCCATCACAAAGTGTCCCCAAGTATCTTATCCTGTAGTGTGTTATGTATCCTTAATCATCTTTGATTTGCACCTAGTTAGATTGGCATTTGGCCCCTGTATCTAGAGAAGTAAATATATCTCATTAATTAGTTATAATTATATATCTTGAATAATTTTATTCGTTTATTTCACAATTATCATTTTCAACATAATTTAATTTGGAAATTATACTTAACATTTGAAACTTAACCTTAAAATATAATAGTTAAATAAAAGCAAAATACAAAAAAAAAAGAAAAAATTAATTCACATTGAAAATGTATAAATAATTTAAAAATGTTAAAACAAAGACATTGGTGATCAAAGGGAAATGGCTAAGCCCAGTTTTTTAGGCAATTGGATCTTCAAATAGCTAGGCATCCATTGTTCATGACTCTGGCTTGGATGATCAGTGAACCTGACAAATCCCAGAGTCGAATGCATTGGGTTCCGAAATTTGATAAATGGGAAACCTTTCATTAGTTTGGAGATTATCTTATGCTAACATTGATACAATACATTACTTACATTGGATACCGATCAGGAACTACTCAACCTCCGTGTTACAGTATTCTTAATTAAGAGCAATCCCAGACTGGCATTTTCATTCACTCCAACATTTACATATCTGAACTAAGGCATACTTTAATGTATGAAAATTTCAGGAACTTCCCCTAATTCAATGGAAGTTCTTGCATCTCATGAAAGATCAGATCTATACTATTGCCAAAGTGGGGACCATCTGATAAAGTAAACCATTGATCACTCAGGGAGATCCCATAAGTATCTTGGTCATATACACTGTCGAGCAAACATGGTTGAGCCCAAAAATCAACTTTTGATTCTTCAAGAATTTTCATGGACGTGAGATCAGTTACTGCACCACAATTTGCTTTAGCAATAGAAGGATAGCTAGAGCACAACGAAGACAGCTCTTCCCAAAACGTTTCCTGGGAGGACAAACAAGAACACATCTCTCCCATTTTTGGCTGGGAGGGACCATACGAAACAACAATTTCTTCCCCAAACATTTCTTCTTGGTTGACTGTAGATTCCAAGATTTTGCTATGATTATTTTTCACCTCAGTCACCTTAAATTCTGTCTGAGGTTTCTTCTGATGTTTCTTTAATTTGGTGTGCCAGTGGTTTTTTATTTCGTTGTCTGTTCTTCCAGTTAATTTCTTTGCAATCCTAGACCACCTGTAGGAGAAATTTACTTAAATGAGCTCAAACGAAAAAAAATTAATCATGTCTATTGTCCGCTGATACAATGTTAAGGGACAAGAAAGTAATGAATCAAACACATCTTCAAAGAAACTCGGTTATTGCATAAATGATACTGGACACAGGAAGTTTTCCACACTAGGGATAAAGTTGATAGTTATAAGGTTAAGAATACTTATTTCCAAGCTCCTCGTGCATTTGAATGATGAGATCCTCTTCTGCTTTGGAGAAGTTTCCATGTTTTACACCTGGACGAAGATAATTGAGCCACCTCAGTCTGCAGCTCTTCCCGCACCTTGATAGACCTGCAATAATAGGTAACTTAAGCTCTGTCTTGCGCTGGATTTCACTGCTTTTACATACTGGATAGGAATCTCAAGGAAAGGACATTATAGAAAAATGTAACGTCAAGCATATTACCTATCTAACTTTATTTATAATATATACAAAAATGAAAGCCTCGTGCTTCTTTCATTACTGATAGTTCGTCATCAACTTAACTCGAAATAGTAATTGCATGTTTCCTCGTAAATTTTCTTTGTAATTTAACTTTTTTTCTTCTAGACATTGTTGATGCTTTATCATCTATACAGAGTACTTAGATCTATTATAAAACATTGATTTTATGCGACAGGTATCGTATCTAAGATGGTAAAGAGAATTTTGTGAGATGTAGTATCAAACCTAAGAAGTAAAGAAAATCTCTGGGAGGGAATAATAGAACAAAAAGAAAGTTTTGCTTTCTTTCCCTTTGCTATTAAGGGTAAGTTCAGAAAGAACCTAGCCTAAACTTTTCTAAACCAAGTCTTTGCTATTTTAAGCATGGCGTGTAGGGTTTTATTCTCGATACTTCGTTATTATGAACAGAAAAAAAAGTTAACATTGTACCGGCCAACTTGGGAAGTTTACGCCAATTAGAGCAACCATATCTCTGTATATGTGCTCGCAACTTATCGTCTTCTTCTCGACTCCATGAACCTTTCTTGAGCCCATTCATATCGACAATGGCGTCTCTGATCATATCTAAGTAGTTTTTTTTTTTCTCTTAATTTCTGAGAGTTAAAAGTGCACATATGGCAAGCTCAAACCGACAGTTTTATTTATACGATAAATATTTTGGCATGCTTAAACTGGCGATCTCGGGCATTACTGAGTATGAGAGTGCCGAAAAAGAAAAGAAAAAGAAAGTCATGATGGTAACTTGAAATATTGAACAATCATCTGGTGAGCCAATGAACAACAACAATTAGGAATATCCTTCTTAGTGCTGCGGTCAAGCTCCTCTGACCGAAAATCATCCAGTGCAAGCTCATGGTTAATTCCAGTCAATTTCAAATGATCTGCACTCCAGTCAATTGTGCAAAACCTTTATGTGGAATTTATCTTTGTTATGTTGCTTTAGATGCAGATATCAATTATATATTATCTAACACTACAACATTTGAATTCAATTAGTTGATTCCTGCCAGTCCCATTATGGAACAGTTAAAGTCCCATTGCTTTTGGAATTTTATTTTCATTTTCTAAAAATTTCTAATGGTGCCCTAAACCTGTTGGAGGGTGGTGTCATCATATCAAAATAATTCCTTATTTTCAGTTTTTCTGGCTTTTGCATACTATTTACAGATTGCCACTTCGATTCCCAATGAGTAGCTGTAATAGACTGTATAGAGAAATGTTGTTGTACTCTACTTCAATTAATTCTGTCTCACTCTCGTATATATCTATATATTGTAATGCTCTAGTGGCTAAATACTTCAAGTGATAATCATTTTGGAAAATTAAAAAAACTCACAAATACTTATATACTCACATAAATAATGAAAGAACAACATTCTTGTCTTTATGAAAAATAAAAATTTAAGTGGCTATTTATAGAGCCAATGAAGAATTGCACATTCATCAACTTAAAACCACTTAGTTACAAAATATAAAGTGGGAAATACTTTCAATGACATAATAAAATTTGGATAATGAAAAATTGACCAGTCTATTTTTATTTCATCATAACACTATCTAAGTAACTTCAATTTGCTCAAGTTTAAATTCATTTGAATTTAGATACGCAAAACTTTAAAACAAATCTTAAACTGCCAAAATTGATTAAGATTTGGCTATTCAACTCCTCCTTCAAAATTTCTACGGCATTCCAAAAGTTAAATTTATTTTTAACAGTTCCCTAAAAATTGATCTTTTGTATAGCTCCAAACATCATTTGTAATTTTAAAAAAATAACATACATGAGGGACTTTATAAACATATTAGTAACTTGATAAAAAGATTTTAAAAATCCTAAGTTAATCTCCTTTATCTAGTACATTCTCAAATAAAATAAAACCTTATGCTAATATACTTGCTCCTATTATGAAATCATGTTTTGGATATGTGTCATTTTGGGCAACATGTTTACAAGTTGCAAAATGTATGATTATATGGGTTTGTGGTGGTCCATTCTGTTATGTCAAGTGCACTTCGACTTTATTAAGGGCTTCTCCCGCCTATCCGCTAGAGGTATGGAGCTCCTTTATGGACTCCCTAATATTTATGACTATGTAAAACTATTATGTGGGATTGCGATAGTACGTTCTGTTCACGACTACACAAGACCATTATGTGGGAATGTGTTAGTAAATTTTATTTATGGACCTACCTAAACCATTCTGAATTGCTTATGTGTTGATGATTGGATGACAATTAATGTATATGTGACTTATGTGTTTATGATATGTGATGACAAGTTAAGAATTTGGGAAATATGTGTTTTATGGATTTGATGCCAAATTATTATGACATTGAGCATTGTCAATGGTTTTGCTTGTTCTCCATTATAAACTTGTTACCCACAAGCTTTTAAGCTCACCCTCATTCCTTCCCATCTCCAGGTGATGAGCAAGAGATCAAATGATCGAGTCGAGGCATCACTCCGATTATGCATATTTTTGTATTTTAAGCTAGATTTTGTAAGGACAAGACTTTAGTCACATTTCAAGTATTATTAGTTCAAGTATCTTTTGTATTTTGAAATTTTGAGGCATTGATGTATTATGGCTTGAAATGCCCATTAAATCTTTGTAAAACTCTTATCTTTTAATGCTAATGAAATATGTTTGCGGTTTGCTCATGAATGTTCAAGTTTTCGCCTATCATTTCTCAAGCATTTTATAGGAAGTTTCTTGGGTGGTTGGTGTTTGTATTTATTTCTTTGGGGTTGAGTGGTTAAGGGTTGTAAAAATGGTAGGTGTACAATTTAGTGTTGATTGTTAGGAACCGAGCTGTGAATCTGAAGGTTTCGACGCAGTGAACCTTTCTCGAAGGGTGTATTCTGTGTGATTTTTAGCAACTTCGCCACGGTGAAGCCAAACTTTTGTCGTGGCGTAATTGTCCCGAAGGGTACTTTCGCTAGACCTTGAGCTTTTGCCATGGCGAAGCCAGACGTTGGCCTCGGTGAACTCCTCCCAGAGTCGCTATCGTACTTTAACATGATCATGACCTCGCCGATGAAGTTATGGGTTGCGAACGGGCCAATGCACGATCGTGACCATATTTTTCCTGAAGGGTCTTCTTCCTCGACATGGACACTTCGTCGCGACGTACTTTTCCTGAAGGGCACTTTGATATTTCCTTCAATATTCGTCGTCGCGAATATATACTTTACCGCGGTGAACCCACCATGCTACTACAAAATTTCTTTTAATTTCTTAAATGTCTTCTACCTTCCTTTTTCATGACTTTCACCTATCCGTCCCAAATTGTTTCCTTAGGACTCGACCCAACATCTTATGGTATCAGAGCCAGGTTTAGGGGTATCTTTGGCATAAAATGGGTAGTTTTAAAGTGAACATGCATCGTTTTAAATGAACATGCGTTATTTTTATCTTGTTTCATATTATTTGAATTGTTTCATATAATTTGAAGTTGTTTTACATGAAACGTGAACCAAAGGTTTTTAAATGGTTTTGAATTAAAGGAGTGACTCTGTCGCCTCGAAAGAGAACTCAAGGAGATATGACTCAATCTTGCTCTCGCCAAAGGAGCACGGATGACTCTTATGTCCCATAAGATGCAGGGACACACTCTGCTCCTGATTCTGAGGCACCTAGTGTTCAACAGGAAGTGCCACTGCCTCATCCTCCTATGCCTCAAGTAAACCCCTTAGATCTGCATTTCTTTCAAGGCTTTTCTTAGGCTTTCATATATGCTATGGACCAAGGGCCACAAGTCCCATTGCAAGCTTCATTAGAGAGGAGTCGACAATATGATAAGCTCCGCAAGTATGGAGCTGTGGACTTTAATGGGACTACAAATCCTGAAGCGGCTAAAGCATGGTTGAAAAGGACAAAGAGAGTCCTGCTTTAGATAAAGTGCTCTAATGAGGTGAAACTGGATTATACAGTTAGCTTGTTATAGGGGGACACACTTTATTGGTGGGAATTAGTGCCCCATAGTTAGGTCACGCTGTCGGTACTTTCTGGAAGTTTTTAGGAAAAAGTACTTCTCGACGGTCTATGTCCAAAAAAAGGCTAGGGAGTTCATGAATCTCACACAGAGGGATATGAGTGTGAGTGAGTATAAGCTAAGGTTCACCTAGCTTTCACGGTATGCAACCAACATTGTTGCAAATGAGGAGGACAAGTGCCGTAAGTTTGAGGGAGGATTTCATTTGAGGATTAAGCAGAAAGTTCTGATCCACAACTTCTGTGACTACTAGCAGTTGGTAGATGCTACACAACTTCTGTGACTACCAGCAGTTGGTAGATGTTACACTTCAGGCTGAGAAACTGAAGAACATAAAGAATGAAGTGAATAAGATGAGGAAGAACCAGGAAAAGTCTTCCAAGAAGGGAATCAATGCTCCAATGCCTGATAGGAGTACGAGGACTTTCCACACACAGAGTGAAGTGGGAAGTAGTGTCTCTGCTAAGAGCAAGCAAGCAAGGTAGTTTCATTGCAAGCCTCAACTATAGGGGGCAATAGAGGGACGGAGAGGAGTAGGTACACAAACCCCCAATTTGAGCATTGTGGGAAGTTTCACAGAGGAGAGTGCTTTAAGTTACTCAGAGCATGTTTCTAATGCGGGGAGAAGAGACATATGATCAAGGAATGTCCCAAGTATCAAGGCAAGAGGAGTCGCAGTTGCAAGCCCCAAAGAGAGCTAAAATAGTGAGAACCAGGCAAGTCACTAAGGTGGGTAGTTCGGCAGCGGCAAGGAAGGCTATTCATCAAGGATGGCCAAGGGTTTAGGCACAGCCAAGGGTGTTTGCTATGACAAAAGAGGAAGCTCCAGCCACACCTAAAGTTGTTACAGGTATGGCTCAGTTTTTTAATTCAAAAGTGTATTTACTGATTGATTCTAGCTCCACACATTCTTTTGTTTCTACAAACATGACATTATATGGTGTGAATTAGGTGTCCTTGGATAGTCCATTGATTGTTAGTACTCCTCTAGGGAGGAATGTGATAATCAGTCAAGTATATAGAGATTGTGAGCTCCTTATTAATGGTGTTAGACTAGTAGTGGATTTATTACCTCTAAACCTAAAGGGGCTAGATGTTATACTCGAGATGGATATTATGGAGAAATATCGTGCAAAGTTAGACTGTGGCCTCAAAGAGATAGAATTTGATCTTGGAAATGGTGAGAAGGTGATTTTTAGAGGAGACAAGAGAACACCATCACCAAGAATTATTTCAGCTTTGTTAGCTAACAGGATGATGAGAAAGGGATGTGAAGCCTTCTTGGCACACATTGTGGACATCGATGTGAATGAAGAAAAGTTAGAAGATTTTCTAATTTTGAGGGAATTTTTAAGCGTGTTTCTAGAAGATTTACTTAGTTTGCCACCGGTGAGGGAAACTGGGTTTGCTGTTGACCTAATTCCAGGTACCGTACCTATTTCAATACCACCGTATAGAATGACTCTAGCTAAGCTGAAGGAGCTTAAGGAATAGTTGGAAGAACTATCAGAGAAGGGGTAAATATGGTCGAGTTCGTCACTATGGTGGGCACCGGTTCTATTTGTTAAAAAAAATGATGGAACATAGTGGATGTGTATTGATTACCAGAGACTCAACAAGGTAACTGTTAAGAACAAGTATCATCTTCCATGAATCGATGATTTGTTCGACCAGTTGCAGGGGCAAGGGTCTTTTCTAAAATTGATCTCAAGTTAAGTTATCACCAGCTCAGGATTAGGGAATCTGATACGAACAAGATGGCCTTTAGGACTCGTTATGGGCATTATGAGTTTCTAGTCATGCCATTTGGATTGACCAATGCTCTAGCTACATTCATAGACCTCATGAATAAGGTCATCAGGGAGTACCTGGATCAATTCATTATAGTGATTATTAATAACATTCTGGTTTATTCCAAGAGCAAAGAGGAATATAAGGAACATCTTAGGATAGTGTTGCAAACACTAAAGGAGAATGAGCTCTATGCAAAATTTAGTAATTGTGAATTTTGGTTGCATAAGGTGATATTCCTTGGGCATGTGATTTCGAAGGATAGGGTGCATATTAACCCAAGAAAAATTGAAGCAGTGGTGAAGTGTCATGCATCCAAGACAGTGACAAAAGTAAGGAGTTTTCTAGGTCTGGTAGGTTATTATAGAAGGTTTATGAAAGGATTCTCTATGATAGTTTCTCCACTAACCAAGTTATTGAGGAAGAATCGAAAGTTTGTCTGGAGTGATGAATGCTAAAAGAGTTTTGAAGAGCTTAAGCACAGATTGACAAGTGCTCTAATTATGATCTTGCCTATGGGAGATGAGGGTTATACATTTCACAGTGATGCTTTAAGAAAGGGTTTAGGTTGTGTATTGACGTAAGAAGACAGGCTGATAGCTTATGCTTCATGGCAAATAAAGCCTTATGAGTTGAATTACCTAACTCATGATCTAGAATTAGCAATAGTAACCTTTTCCTTAAAAATTTGAAGACATTATCTATATGGGTTTCAGATGAGGATTTTTACAAATCATAAAAGTCTCAAGTACTTACTAAGCTAGAAAAGGTTGAATTTGACACAGAGAAGGTGGTTAGATTTGCTCAAGGATTATCACTTATTGATTGAATACCATCCAGGAAAGGAAAATGTATTGGCGGATGCATTGAGTAGGAAATCCTCCATAGCCCATGTTCAAACAATTTATCTGTTGTTATTGAAAAAGATGGATAAGCTTATAATAAGCTTAAAAAAGGAGGAGGCTAATTGTATTATTGCTAATTTTAGAGTGAGACTAATACTCAGGGAGAAAGTTAAGGAGTTACAAGCACAGGATGCAGAATTGAGTAAGCTCCAAAAAGAAATTCAAAATGATAAGAAATCTGAAGTGGTAGTGAGGGATGATGGACTTATGGTTGTAGGAAAAAGACTTTGTACTTCGAATGTCAAGGCCAAAAGGATGAGATACTCGACAAGGCACACAATGCACCTTATGCTATGCACCCAGGTAGCACCAGGATGTACACAGATTTGAGAGAGCATTTTTAGTGGAAAGGCATGAAGAGGGATGTAGCAGAATATGCAAGCAAGTGTCTAGTGTGTCAGTAAGTCAAGGCTAAACACCAGGTACCTTTAGACAAGTTAAGGCTATTTTCCATTCCTGAGTGGAAGTGGCAAAGGGTAACTATGGATTTTCTGATGGGTTTGCCCAAGAATAGTAGGAAGCATGATGCTATATGGGTAATAGTTAATCATTTGATGAAGTCAGCCCATTTTCTAGCAATTAAACAGACTAATTCTCTGTATGTGCTAGCAAAGAAATATATTGATGAGATAGTGAGATTATATGGGATTCTAGACTCCATAGTTTCTGACAGAGATCTTCGGTTTACTTCGAGATTTTGGGAAAGTATGCAAGAATCTCTAGGACCAAGTTAAATTTTAGCACTACTTTTCATCCTCAAATAGATGGCCAATCTAAGAGGACCATTCAAACCCTTGAACAGGGCATATGTGATGGATTTCAAAGGAGCTTAAGACGAGCATTTGTCATTAATCGAATTTGCTTACAATAATTTATACCACTTAAGCATTCAAATGGCTCCTTATGAAGCACTGTATGGAAGAAGATGTAAAACTCCTATATACTAGGATGAAGAAGAAGAAAGGAAATTGATCGGACTAGAGTTACTCCAAATGATAGTTAACAAGGTCAACCTAGTTACGCAAAGGCTTAAAGTAGCTCAAGATAGAATGAAAAGCTATGCTGATGCGCACCAAAAGGAAATAGAGTATGAAGTTAGTGAGAAATTCTTTATTAAGACATCTCCTTATAAAGGATTCATGAGATTTGGCAAGAAGGGCAAGTTGAGCCTAAGATATGTGGATCCCTATGAAATTCTTGAGAAGATTGGACCGATTGCCTAAAAGTTGGCGCTGCCACCAGAATTGTCACAAATACATTATGTCTTTCATGTTTCCATATTGAGGTAGATTAGATCCCTCTCACTTCATTCAGACCACTGAGGTTCAGTTGAGAGATGATTTGACTTATGAGGAGACTCCAATAGAGATTCTGGACACTAAGGAAAAAGTCCTCAAGAACAAGACAGTTCAACTAGTTAAAGTCCTGTGGAGAAATCATTTTGTAGAAGAGGCCACGTGGGAGCCCTTGGAAGCCATGAAAGAGAAGTATACACGCTTCTTTAATGACTCGGGTAAGAATTTCGGGGACAAAATTCTTTTAAGAGGGGGAGAAATGTTGGCCCCCTAAAATTGTTTTCTTTAGTTAAGCATGATTTAAAAACATTATAAGGTTTTGATAGATTAATTTTTGGTAGTTAATTATTATGTCTATGTTAGCACGATTTATTTCATGGGTTAGTTGAATTAAAAGTGGTAAGAATGCATAAAGGGCATTTTTGGTATGTCACTTAAGCATTAAAGATCATAAAGCATTAAAGGAAGGGTAGAATGGGAAGAGGAAAATGTTGTCTTCCTTTTGAGAAAAGAAAACATGAACGAGGGAGAGAAGGAAGAAGAGAATACCGAAAACAAACAAGAGAGGAAGAGAGGTTTCGGCGATTGAGAGAAAAGAAGGAAGTTTGAGTTCGGGTTTCATCATTTCTTAGTTTTCAAGAGGGAATTTGATTTCAAATAATGGAAATAAATGATTTCAACTACTTTATAAATGTGCATTTATTGCTCTTTAAATGCTTTGAGAAAGT
>JANSVA010000009.1:3242064-3284411 GCA_025504915.1 Erythroxylum reticulatum | reverse complement strand
AAACTTAAAGATAAATTATTTTTAATTAAATAAATTTATTCAATCTCTTATATAATATTTATTAACAAATTATTAATAAAATTAGGTTATTTTAATAAATTAAATAATTTAAATATCAAAATTTTATTTATAAATTAATATTTAATTGAAATATATTTTAATTATTAAATCAAATTTTATTTAAATATTTATATTTTTTAATTTAATTATATTTATTAATAAATATTAAAAATTTAATTACATATAATTTAATTATAAAAATTAAATTATTAATAATTTTTATTGAAAATTAATTTTAATTTATTAAATATATAATGTTGAATTAAATTATTCATAATTTTTATTAAAAATTAAAAATTAAGTAACATATATTTAAATAACAGTAAATCAGATTATGAAAAAACGAAAACAGGAAACAAAAACTTCTTTTTATGGTTTTCATAATTTTTAAAAACTGGAAGAAACCGAAACTAAAATTCAAACAAACGTGTTTTTTTACTAAATTTGAAAACAAAAACAGAAAATCAAAAATAAAATAGAAAAATACCCCCTTAATTATAATATGGTATTATTTTGATTAATTTTTTAAAATTAAAAAATAGCTTCTAAATTTTATAAGATCATAAAATATTCTCTTAATATATTTTATTATATAATTTGATTTTTATTTTAACTCTGTCTTAAAAATTATAATAGTATAAAATAATATAATAACTATTTTTGTTTTTATTAATATTGTTTATCATACATAAAAAAAATAAAAATGATATAAAATACTTAAAATAATACAATTAATTACATCAAAACATCACAGGAAACCAATGTAACTCTCACACCAAATCCTATCCTACTATGATCAAAAGAATATTTGATGGTTTATGAGATTTGGACAGTATTCCAAGCCTCCTCACATATTTGGACATATTACTATTCAAATCCTTACAAATATGATCAAGAGATTGGATAGTCCTTTGTTTTTCTCTTAAAATTTCATTAACAATACAATTTAGAATTTGTTAAGAAAATTTTGTTGCGTTTTCAGGACTTTATAATATAGTTCTTGTATATGAACATAAGCTTGAATGAAATTTACAAAGCTTAATTATTCTCATGCAATGTTCTTCTTCAGTTCTTAGTGTTGGTCTAAAACTGTTCCCCTCGAGGATTTTGAGGCCACCAAGAAAGCTTCACTTATCAATATCCTGCTCTTTAGCTTGGACTTTAGCAATAAGTCTTGTTTGAGCGTTTTAAGTTGGTAAATTCTCTTACGGAAAATGAAGAGGCTGAAACTACAGCGTAGTCTTTGGCGTCTTTGGGCAGTATCTTCATTTGAAAGATTGATCGTCTAAGAATAAAACTTAAAAGCCAATAACTTGGATCTCGTTATTACATTTGTACATATTTCCTGGCACCTCACATAGTTTCTAAGATAAAGTGCCAAAGATTCTCCACCAACATGCAAGGGAACAGTTGCGTATGCCTTTAGCACCATGAGATAGATGATTCTTATGCATATAAAGCACATTCTATCAGAATGTTACACTTGGTACAAAGAAGAATGACATGGATAACCATTTTGAAGTAACAATATTGTTTTACATTTCAGTAATAAAATATAGAATAATGTATATATTTAGTTAGGTAAACGTTAGAAAGTTTAAAAGTTGAATATTTAGAACAGAAAACAATGTTGTAATAAAAGTATGTTTATCCAACAACAATAATGATGTTATAAAAGCGAATTATTAGTAACCTTTTTTTATCCTACATCTGATGTAGGCAAAAGATTGACAAAAAATATGATCGAACAAAGTGCAGACCATATATGGCTATGGATATCAAACTTATCGTGTCTAAGAAATTCAAAGGTTAAGGAGATAGGAGGAATGATAATTAAGAATAATAGACTGAAATTCGTTGCAAAAATAAATTGAACTAGTTATGATTCAATATATACAATTTGCGACAATTACTGAAAAAGCAAAATTACCCAAAAAAAAAAAGGCTTGGTTTAATTTTACTAGAAAAGCTTGTGAACAGGGAAAGGAATTCAAAATAATAATATTTGAATAATCTATAACAACACAAGGAGAAAACAAGAAGAACCGTTTTTTTTTTCAAATCTCTTCACCACAAATATTGAAAATCGTTAGACTACAATAAATATCACTTTTGGTTATGCATTTTTTGCTACAATTTCAAATTCATAATTAAAAGTAATTTTTTGGCTGCAAATAATTTTTAAAAAAATTATTTTCGCAAGTTTTAGAAGATTATTAGCTATGTTTGTTTAATTACAATTTTATTTTATTAGCTAATAATTTTTAGTTATGCTTTTTACTGTGAACAAATTTTTGTAGAAAAACTTTTTTAGCAACAAAATAATTTTCGTAACTAAAACTCAATTCTAGTCTAGCTATTAGTTACATTTTCTAATATTCGTAGGGAAAAAGTTTTAGCTACGAGAGTGTTTTCGTAGCTAAAAGTAAAAATTGTTATAGCTGACATAGTTGAATTTTTTTTAATAAAATTAATAATAATATAATTAAAATTAATAGTAACATAAATTTTAATTTTTTATAAAATTAATAGTAACGTAATTAAAATTAAAATTAAAATTAAATTTTTATTAAATTATTAATAATATAATTAAAATTAAAGTGATAAAATAAAAATAAAAAAGACTCACGTGCATGACACAATATTAATAGTATAATTAAAATTAAAATGATAAAAATAAAAATAAAAAAGACTCACCAGCGTGACACTTATGTGGGTCGCTTAAAATTTAAGCATAAATGACAAAATTTTATTAACTAGACAGAGTTAGACAAAGTAAGATTAGACAAAAGATCTCATTTCTCATTTTAGACGTAAAAAACTTTTATGTACAAAAGCAAAAGAGTTATTCCATCAAAATAGTATTAATTTAATTGTAATAGAGTTTAATTTTATCGATGCATTGAATTTGTTTCTTAATTTTCCTAACTATATTTTTATATGAATTTTAGGATAGATTTAATTTCTCAAATCAAGTGCAATCTTATGTGATGCGACAAGTGCATGCACAATATAAAAATTGACAGTAATGTTTGCACCAAAGCTATTTCAAGAGCAAAGATTGCCCAAAAGGATGTGGAGGAAGGTGATTGGCAATGGTTGATTGAGAATAAATGAAAGATTCTAAAATTTAAGGTAATTTTAAAATTTAAATACTTTAACTTATTTTGTTAGTTGTTTTCTTTTATTAAAAATTAATTGTTTATTGATGATATAGGAGCAAAGCGAAAGAAACACAAGTAATAGGGGAAATCAAAAGATGAAATTAGTTTCTGGTACCAATTTGATTATGCAGATTGCATATCGGATGGTAAAGTAAATTTTTATTTACTTAAAATTAAAATTATATTTTTCTTAAAAAATCAAGTTCCAATTAAGCATTAATTCTTTGTCTTTTTTTTGTTTTTTATTTTAGAAAGATAAAAATTCTAATGAGTGGCCTAACGTTATTAAAGTTTGGAAGGTATCACAACAAAAGCCAAATGGAACTTGGTATATTCCAAATGGAGAAGAAATAATGATATGAAAATTATAGTCAAATTAGATTTTTAAAAAAATAAAATTACTTTACTATATTTCCAATTTGTACCTAAATATACAGAATAAGCTTCAAGAAGAGGGAGAGAAAAACAAACAAAAGATTTCATTTGCACCTTTACCACTCGTTGAGCATTTCAATCTTGTCCTAGAAAGAAAGTCAAGCTATTCATGTGATTTAGGTGTTAAAGGGATAACATCTAAGTCCCGAGAAAAAAGTTATATTCTAGCTAAAGCTGAGGTTGCAAAGAAATATGCAAGTGATTTAGATATTGAAGTTGCAAGACGTACTGAAATCACAAAAACACAAAATGAAAAGATTTAAGTTCAAGATGTAGCTATTGAGAAGCAAGCCACAGAAATGAAACAAATTTATGCTATTTTTGCACATTTGGCAACTACTAGAGTACTTCTTAGTTTGTAACTTAATGCTTTTGCCTCAATTGGGATCCGTCAAGTGCCACAACATCAAATACCCCAATTAGTCATGTGACTTTATAAATTTATAAAATCTAAACACTACAAGAAAAGCAACAATTAGCAATGGAAAATTACCGATGAAAAACAAACCGTTGCAAATTACCAACGAAAATATAATTTCAGTCGGTAAAATTAACGAAAAACATCTCGTTTAGCGACGGTACTAATATCCGTCACTAAATAAAGAGGGAAATCATCTTGGCTAAATTTGCGAAAGATTTTAGGTACGGTATAAAATTCCCATCAGTAAATAAGGCGGGAATTATTGGCGAAATTGAAAAAGTTTGAGTTTACCGATGGAAATTTTCTGTCGGTAAATTCTTTTACATTAAACACACCCGAAGCTCTCTTCTCTCCCCGCCCCCTAACTTGCGTATTCTTCTTCCTATTGCTTCCCTCTTATGTGAATTCTTCTCTCCAAAGTTGTCTCCTCTTCTCCTCTTCCAAAGACAGTCCAAGGTAAGTAGTAACCATCCTCCTACCACTGTCTTTCTCTCTCTAGAACATTTCTTCTCTTCACCTTGTTTACATTTTTGTTCAAAATTTTCTTTTTCTCTACAAGCCTTTGTACTTTGAAATCTTTGTTTGAAATCTCTTTGTTGTTGTCATCTTTTTGGTTGAACAAAAAATCGACCTGGTAATCTCTATGTGTTTTTGATACGAAGTCAAATTGTGTAAAGCAATGGTACTACTTACTGCCTATAAGATATATTTCACCATCAAGAATTTTGTATTCTAAAGCAATGGTACTGTGTACTGCCTGTAAGATATATTACACCATCAAGAATTTTGTATTCTTTCGTTTGATATTTCTTTACTTATTTTTTAGCTTATCCAGATTTTTGTGAGTATGACTGCTAACTGAATTAGGCTTATTATTTGTAGTAGGAATCAGAATGGGCGCCTTATACTAGTCGTCTTCCTCAGCCTGGTGATATTTATAGCACGGTAAAATCTTTCCTTTTCCATTGAGTTTCTCACTCTTGTTTACATTTCGGTGATGCATTTCAGGAGAATCGGAGCTATAGAAGCGTTGAGAAAATAGTGAAGAGACTAGAGGAGGCTGCGGTCTCTTATAGAGGCTCCAAGAGGTTAAAAAGATGGTTGGTTGTGCTCAAAGAGGTTGAGAATTTTGTGGCTAGTTTTACTGAAGATAAAAGGAAGAGTGTTTTAATTTTTTTTTAATTTTATTAACTCAAACAAACATATATTACATATTATTTGATTTTGTTTTAATCAAAACATATCAAACATATTGTACTATTCCAAATACATGTCATAAGTTCCAAATCCATCTTGTATTAAGGTTATTACAAACCATTAAACAAAACACAAAATATACCATGTCCCATTACATTGAAATACAACTCAAACTTAAACATAAGCAAAGACTCAAACAAAACAACTTCAAAAATAGAACACATTCTTCTTGGCCACTGCAGTAGTCTTTATAACACATTCTTCTTGGCCACTGCAGTAGTCTTTATCTCAGTCTTTAAATCTTTTTATTAGAACCTACACAGAGGCAAAACTACCGTGATAAGTATAAAGCTTAGTGGGGAATAACTAAACATAATTCATAATAGTGACTATTTCTAACAATCATCTAACATTCGTATATACAGATTTAAATCATATCACAACAATCATTAATTGTTCAAATTATAAAGTAATCCAAATATTATGTCTCAAAACAAAATATAATTTATCAATACAGAACATTCTTGCATTGGAACAAAACTCATAAATATCAGAACAAAATATACAAGTATCATAATTGAATATCATAATAGGATATAATCCTTTTAGATCAAAATATGACTTGTATCATATCAAAAAATGTTCTGTATCAAATCAGAGCTTATCTTGTATTAGATCAAAACTTGTTTACATCAAAATTGAATATGTATCAAAATACAAAACATATTAGCCTACTAATTATTTTTACAGAAGTGGGTAACGGGACCAGTATAGGAGATATCTATGATTGGTATCTTCCTATCCCTAAATGCTACAGACCTTATGTGAACCACAAGTGGACCATCTTTTGAAACTTGCCAAGGTTCTACAATAGTATCTTTGATAAACCACCATTTGTGATGAAAAATTGGCAAACACGACCTAATTAGTGTAATCAAATGGCTACATCTTTAAGACAAAAAATAGATGCCATAGCTCATCAAGAAAATTATGGGGACCTTTGATGATATTTTCGAACTGTCAATAGTACTGACATTTATCACCTTTGAGAATCCAAAACATCAAGACCTATGTGAATATCGAAACCAAATCCAGATTAGGTTATACCTTTTACAGCGAAAATATACAGAGAAACTGGTAGTGTTGGGAAGAGCATGTCAAGTGTCGCGCCTCTATCAGCATCCACGATCTCGTGAGACTAAACAACCCCTTCTGATGTGCTAACATCATTTTCTGAGACCTCTCTCTCTCTCTCTCTATATATTTCTAGCAAAGGACGTCTCCTTTAAGGTTTTCTGAGCATATGAAAACAAATGATATTCTTATGTCTTCGAGTCATACTATATATCCATATATATAGTAAAACCCTAAAGCTCAAAGCCCAAAGTGCAAAGCTCGATTAAAACCCAATGAATATTTAGTTTGCTCGGTGTGGAACCCTATAGACTTATTTAATATTAGTAGGAGACTTAAATTTCTTTTAAGCCCACAAGTTATAAGCGATCTCTAATAAAATATAAAAACTACCTAATATTAAATAAGGTCAAAATATAACACTACCTAAATTACAACTGAACAATTAGAGTACATTCTATAATTGGTTTGTGGGCATATACCAGGAACCTTGCTAGAAGGGACGTCGACGTAGACCTTAGTATGATTAATAACCTCTTGAAGCGGGGAACAAAGACCTAGAAGAGGACATTTCGTTCGATGATCGGATAATGTAGCGGTACACCTAGTAAGAGACTTCGAAGTGCGGAGAGAGCTAAGTCAAGCCTATCACCAGTCGATATTCAATTATGAGAATTGATAAAAACAACGTTTATTGCCTCAGAGATGGGGGTCTAGTCGAATAAATTCTACGAGATTTGTTCGCTATTTCTCCTCTAAATCAAAGGATAGTGGGGAAGCTTATAAAGATCAAAAGACAGTGCCGAACAATTCATGATAGTGGAGAATAAATTAATTATAATTTGTGGTGAAAAGCTTATGATAGTCTGAAAGACAATTTATTGTTTTAGCAATGCTCAAGCATATAAAGTATGGTTCAATGGTCAAGCATCTACGGATATGGTCTTTACGAGAACTTTCATAATCATGAAACGAAGCAGCTACTAATTTGGTTTAGTCATTGGCGCTCGAAGGACAGGAAAACTCTACTAGCTAATTGCCAAAATAAAGTTCCACTAGTCCTTCTGCTGGATCGTCCATTAGGAATGAACTCGAGATTGTTAGTGAGATACAAGGCGAGTGTCTGTTCAGCATACTTAATTAAGATCACCTTATTTTTTAGGTATATATGATAGGAAAATTTTATTTGGGTCTCAATTTAAGAAGAATATAACTTAAATAATAGTTTTGAAAATTAACTGAAAAATCGACTCATTCAAAAGGATCACATCCAAAACCTAAAAATCAATTTTGAAAGGAGAAATTTTCTTTCTTTCTTTCTAAAAACCTAAAAATCAATTTTGAAAGGAGAAATTTTCTTTCCTTTTTCTTTTCTTCTTTTGTATTTTTAATATGTGAAATTTGCAATGTAAGGGTTAAATAAGATAAAGAAGAGAAAACTTAAAAAGGACAAAATGATCTCTATAAATGAACAAAAGAAAAAGTCAAAAATTTTGAGATAAAATTTAATTTAAGCTTAGATCCAAATTCAAATGACAAAAAAATCAACTAAAGTTCAAATTCGAAATCTATGTTCCAAGTCACTAAACCTTAGACATTCTCTATTTTCAAATCAAAATCTAAAATATGCTCAAACTATAAGATCCAACCTAAGTATTTTATCTCAATTTCAAGTCCTAAGGGCGAAGTCTAAGAATTTTAACTTAATTTCAAATCTTAAGAATTATTATAGGTATTTCTTTTTATCAAAAGTTTTGAGACTCCGGTTTAGTAATTTTATATTAATTTTAAGTTCTAGGTACCAACTCTAGGTATTCTTTTTTAGTTTCAAATTCTAAGATTCATTATAGGTATTTTCCTTTTAATCCAAATCTTAAGACCTAATTATACACATTTCATCTTATTTTCGAGCCCTAAAGCTAAGCTTTCGGATTTCATGTTTATTTGAAGTCATAAGACTCAATTTTAGAAATTTTATCTCAACTTCTAATCTTAAGATCCATTCTAGGCATTCATATTTAGGCATTCGTATTGATTCCAAACCCTAAAATCCATCTTAGAAAATTTTTATGGTCTTTTTGAAATAAAAAGTTCATAAGTTTTATCTATCACGATATTATTAGCCGCAACTCTAGGCAAGTGCAAGGTGAGCCTTTCCTTATTCGATTATCGAGTTTTCTTTAACCTAAAAAATTAGTAACGGCCTAAGGTAAGTACCCCTATCATTTAGTAGTACTATAGTAGTGAGTAAAGTATCAATCCCACGAGGAAGCAAGTAGTGAACTTTTTTGCTATTACCTTGTTAAATAATTAATAAGAGAGATTGTTAATCGAGATTAAAATAAAATAAATAAAAAATAAACCAAACCACTAGAAATAAATTAGAGAACTTATTCATTAGACGAAAGCAAGATTAAGTAAGTATCTAGATAAGGTCCCGTAGCATCATCTTCGTATTCATAATCTAATGCATTTAATAAGTTTATATAATTTGGAAAGATAAAATTTCACAACTTTTGAAATCACTCTCTTTTAATTTATAACTACATTTTCTCGAATCAATTAACCAACATCCTATTGGATGAAGACTTAAGAGAACACATTAATGTACTAAAATTTTTAACCCTAACAGGAGAGAATTTATGTAAGCCTATCTTTAATATCCCCATTCATTTTATAGTAACATAATAATGAACAAAGAGTCGATTCTATGAGGGAAAAATGAATATTTAGGAGTTGCTCAATTTTACTACTGTTTTTTTTGTTGTTGCAATTTTTAGTTTCACTTTCACTTTCAGTTTTTAGTTTTATTTTTCCTTTCAAATAAAATAAAAAATATATTTAGTTGTTAATATCAATGTCGATATATTTTTATCATTGATAATAATTACATAATAGATAAATTATTTTTAGTTAAATAAATTTTTTAATTTCTTATATAATATTTATTAATAAATTATTAATACAAATTATTTTATTTTATTGAACTAAATAATTTATAAATTAAAAATTTATGTATAAATTAATATTTATTTAATTATTAAATAAAATTTTATTTGAAATTTATGCATTTTCAAGATATTTTAAATTTAATTAAATTTATTAATAACTATTAAATTTATTTGGTTTTATTTAACTATAAATTAAATAAAATTATTTAGTAAAATTAAGTTCTTGATAATTCATATTAATAATTAATTTTAGTTAATTAAATATAATGTTAAATTAAATTATTCATAGTTTTTATTAATAATTAATATATTAAACAATTAAATAATATATATTTAGTTTATAGTGAATCAAATTATGAAAAAAACAAAAAAATGAAAACCAAATTTTGTAGTTTTCGTAATATTTTAAAATTGGAAGAAATCAAAACCAAAACTAAAAATCTCAAACAAATAGATTTTCTTTTACTAAATTTAAAAATGAAAACAAAAAACAAAGAAAAGGAAACAAACAGGCCTTTAGTATACTCTCCTACTATTTCCTAGTCAATTAATAAAAATTATTTTTTTGTTTATTAGATTTAAATCAAATTAAAAATAATTTCTAGATAATAACTCTCTTTAGCATTATCTTTGTATTCATGATTCAACAAATTCAAAAGGTTTTATAATTTGGACCAAAAATTTTTTCTAGTTTATGAATTGTTATCTCTTAAGTTACAACCACCTATACTCAATTTGATTAATTGATATCTTTGTCTAGTTTATACCCTAAGAAATGCATTAAAATATGTGAATTTTCATTAAATGTTTGACACTTAAACCAGAAAATTGATGTAGGCATATCTTTAGTACCTCATTAAACTCCTAATATCAATGTATGATCCACTCATGCAGGTTCTCTCAAATCATTCACATACAAAATATGATCTAATGTAATCATTAGCTTTAATTAAGAATAAAAATCAAAGATATTTATCAAAAATAGAATCTTATAAATAATTGAAATCAATTTATAACAAAGAAAATATTATTGTTCCTCTCACCTACATATTAATTGTTCCTCTTTTCTACATATTAAAATAATTAACTAAATATCATATTTGAAAAAACAAAACAAACAAAACAAATGAAGAAAAGTTAATATGAAGTTTCCAATGATAATGATGATCTCAATCTTCTTATGTGATTTGCTATTTTGGAATAATTCCTAATCTTTCTCCCTATTGGTTATAGTTTCATAATGTGATAAAAGGCCTATCTTTATTTAAAAACTTCTAACCTTACCCTAAAACTAAAATAAAACTAATCAGCTTATAAAAATTAGGGGTTTCCACATCTTTTATAAGTAGTTTCATGAAAAAACCTACTTTAAGACATGTTAGTCTCTCAGTTTATATGTTTTTTTTAAAAAATAAAAATTTAAGCTGTTGATAATATATTTGTAGCATCTTAAATCATCTCAATTATAGTTTGGATTAGAAATTTATGTGTAATTTAAGAAGTTATGTGGAAACTCTATAGCACTTTTCTTTTTAAAGAGAGATATTAGAATTGACATGCTTATGTCTTAGGTTGTGTTCTTTACTATTTCTTTTCCATAAATGAAAATAAGAACTAACTTGCTCGTTTCATAAGGCCATTTTCTTTAATAGTTTCTCAATTCAATTTCCAGAGAAAAACCTAAGCACTAATAAGCTTGTGTCTTTGACATGTTTTTCTGTATTTCTATGATATAACATTACATGACCTGCCTTCCAGCTATGTATATAGCCATCTAATCAAAGTTAAGTTTCTAAAAAGCAAATGTGCTAGCATATAGTCTTATGTTAGATTGTGTTTTAGCTAAGATTCAATATTTTTTCTTTATTTTTTCTTATAGAACTCTTTATTTATTAACTAAACACGTTTCTGAAGCAACATATTTTGAACTACCTAAAAGAAAAAATAAAATGATTAAACCATGGTAATTTATATATAAAAATATAATAAAACACTAGTAACATATATTTTACATCTTATTACATTATAACACCGCTATACTCAAGGTTTTGTCTGTCCTCAAGAAAATGAATTTGAAAGGATAATAGCCTAAGTAGTCTTAAATCTTAATAAATTTTAACAACTCAGTTAAAGTAAGCAAGAGCAATCACTGTCCACCTAATCTCGTTGTTCATAAACCATTTAAGTCTCTATATACTTACATTAACTTGTAATTCATTCTTAACAGAAGATCTAACTCAGGGTATTCATCTCAATTTCAAACCTAAAGACCTAAATCAAGGCATTTCATCTTAATTTGAAGCCTTAAACCCATCTTTAGACATTTCTTCTTAATTTCATGCTCTAATATACATTATAAGCATTTCATCTTAATTTTAAGCTCTAGGGCATTTTAAGTATTTCATCTTAATTTTAAGTCCCTTTAACTTAATAGTAGGAATTTTTCTCCATTTCAAAGTCTCAAAATCCATTATGCACTCTCATATTATTTTTAAGCCCTGATTAATATCATAAACTAATATACATTTTATCGTATGTATTTTTCTTTAAAATGTTTTTAAACTCACACATAAAATAATTTCAATTAAAGCTCTCCAAATTTCTAAAACTTTTTAGAGATATAGGTACTTGTTTATAAGAGCAGGCTATGATACGTAACACCTTCCCTATTTTATAATTGACTTCAAACTTTCACTTTTAAATTTATAACCACGGACGCTAATGACTCCTCAGGTTGTGAACTACATCTTGATGAACTAAAAATACTTTTCTTAATTAAAAATGAAATTTGACCAAGTTTTAATATAATGATGATATCAAATGAGACTTTTATTGAGTTCAATCAAACAAATAAGAATAATGTAATCAGTTTAGGAAAGAGATATTATAAAATAACTCTTATAATGTTTCAACAAGCAATCCTTGTTTATGTCTATTCTCCAAGTCTCTTTTAGGATATCAGTAAACTCTTTCTTTAACTAGGTGATGGGGCACCTTTATGCAATAAACTTTGTTTATCCTGGATAAAGAGTAACCCTTTTTGGAAACAACTGCTCTACCAATTAGGGGTAACGTTGCGTACTACTGAACCTTCCCAAACCTCATATATCAGCGGGACTTTCACTAGGTTATTATTATTGTAAAGGGTAACCATTTTATAATCCCCTTAAAGGTAAAAGTTACCATCAACATTCTTAAGTCTATAAAAGATAACAAATAACCCTCTAAATAAACTTTACAACATCAATAATCTTTGTTTGCTAACTTCAATACTTCAAGATTCACAATCATTTTACAATTAATGTATGAATGCCTAAAAATTGCTTAATAACTTCTGTTAAGGGTGTTATTCTATTAATAAAATTTTATATGTATTTCTAACCACTAAAATCCAAATAGCATTGGCTAACCATTATTCCATATTCATTAACTAATATAAAGAAAGAAAACTAAATGTTATAACATCGGTCAATTATTTTGGCATATCAATTGAACAATACACTTTTACAAACTCCCATCACATAATTTTCTTCCTTTTAAACAATATTGGTCAACCATAGAGATATATTGGTCAATCAATACCACATCCTACATTATTCAATCACACACTACATTGGTCAACCAATCTGCCTAAAAACCTAACAGTAGTCAACCACTAACCTAGATTTGTCGATTAATATACTTGACAACACATTTCTTAAGGTTTTTAACTTTTTTATATCATAGAGATCATCCTCTTAATAAAAATTTGACCTAATCACTTCTATAAAAAAAAATCCCTAAAGAATGTTTTAAAGATTAAGAAGATTTTCTTTCAATCAAAACATTAATTCTTTTGGAAATTGAAAGATTTATGCAGTAAGTTGAAAGGATGATACGCTTATGCATGATGAGCCCCTAAAGTAATAAATTAATTGAGTAGAAAGAATCAAAAAATATATTTTTATTTATACACTTGTTATGACTTAATCTTCTTTTATCTTGGTTATATCCTTTCTTGAATGGACTTAAAGTGCATAAAATTTTGATTTCTCAATTTTTTTGTATAATCTCCATAAGGGGTCTATTGACCTCATTAATGCATGAATTGAATGTTTCCATATTGTGATCATAACAACTAAATTAATAATAGTAATCATTTTTTTAATCAAAATATGGATTTGGAACTTTGGTTCAACAAGTGTCCCCCTTTTTTATTATGGCAAATCATAATATGTTATTAAAAATCAATAGTGAAATTGACCTTTTAAACATATACAAATCATGTCTAATTATCATTAGGGAGCACAGCATGGCAGTTCCTTAATCCATAAGCATATGGATGAGAACTAATATGCAAAAGCCTTTACTCATTATGTAGATGGCAGCATTGAAAAGGGTCTAAAAAAAGGATATCATAAACGAAAATATTGCCTTGGAAGTTTTGTTTGTTAATTAGAAAATGAGAATGTATCACACCTATTTTTAATTGTTAATACTCAGCAAAATTTACAAACATAGCATGTTTTGTTAAACACTAAATTAGGATAATCTTATTATATAGGCAAGTAAACACCAATTCAAGGGCAATTTTCAAATGTTTTGATTTTCTCTTTGTTCCTTTATTTACCTAGCATGGAAGCATAGGAATATAAGAAAGCATGGGGGCTTTACTACTAGTATTGCTCAAAGTTTGAAAATGTAAAAAAAAAAGGAAATGGATGGTGATGGGAAGCTTGGGAGCAAAAGCCAATCTAGATATATTGTCTATGTGGGACATTGGAATGATCTCTAACTTGGTAACAATTGATGAAATAAGGGTAAGGACAAGCTGAGATGTTTAGATAAGCCTTAAATGAAATGAGTTAAAACATTCTTGTTTTTTTTGATATAGTTTATATTCAAGATAATAACTAAGATGTTGATAATCTGATGTTTGAGTAGGTAGGGGTTAGGAATTTCTGATTTTTAATTTTATCCTAAACTTGTATTGATATGCAAATTGACAATTTAATGATAACTTACTATTTCAATTTTCAAAAAACATTATATAGAGCAATATGATCAATTAACTCTTTCTTAATCCTAGTTCATGAAAATTATTAATATTGCAAAGATTAAGAATTAGACCTTTTTTAGTACCAAAAAAATCTAGCTTAGCAAAATATTGAGAAAAATTAAGTAACATAATCACCACTTGTATTAAAAAAATCAAAATCTATTTGAAATAAAAATATATATGTTAATTTCTCTTTTACCAAAATAAAAAACAAGCGCATTTTCCTTTA
Organism: Erythroxylum reticulatum; assembly: GCA_025504915.1. NCBI lineage: Eukaryota > Viridiplantae > Streptophyta > Magnoliopsida > Malpighiales > Erythroxylaceae > Erythroxylum > Erythroxylum reticulatum. The sequence goes on along the minus strand of JANSVA010000009.1, from coordinate 3,269,782 downwards.
GACATTAGAAAGGAACATCCATTCCCTTTGAACATGTCTATCTAATATCACTAACTTCCTCCCCCATTTTAGAGACACCAGAAAAAGATTAACAATCTAAAGAACTAAGGCAAAGAGTGAATTACTATGAATAGTTCAAGTTCCAACCATAGGAATAATAAGTAAAAGAAATTGAAGGTTTTTAAGGAGACATATGAAATCTCTAAGATTGGAATAAGGGTAATAAGAGTTATGCAAGATCAACAGAGAGCCTGTAGGAAAAAAAAACTTCAATAAATTTCTAATTCATCAACTCCAAACCACATTCAAACTTAGTAAAAAGTATAAAATAATCACAATATGCATAAACATTCAGAAGTTATGAAAAATATCATGAATTGTGAAATTTTGAATAAAAGATCAAAATTGTTCATATTGATATATAACTAATAGAAGTTAATCATATAAGGTTCCAATTAAGCCTTTAATATAAAAAATGAGTACTTAAATAGGTTCATTTTGACTAAAAATTAATGAAATTCAACAAATCCCAATTTTTGCATTATGCCTAAATAAAAAATTGTTCAATTGATACATGAACCTATACTTTATTTTTAGATAATAGAAATGAAATTAATTAGAAAAGAACTTATAAAATTGATTTATAAGGCTAAAAGAAAATTTAAATATAAGGGAAACAAGGAAAAAATAAAACAAAATGTGCCTAAGCCAAAACCATTATTAAGGATAGATTAGGAGTCAAAGATGAAAGCAGGTTAATGAAAAAGAAAAAATAAGGTTATAGGAGCTTAAGTAGGAGGTAACTATAAAACCAAGTCAAAGTGCCTCATTAAGAGAGAAGTTATTATTATTGTTCAATCTCCATTCCAAAGGATCTGGTGGTTGAGAAAATGTGTAGAACCTTAGAGATACCATATGAAAAATAAAAAGAAATCAGAATAACCACACCTTTAAGGAAGATTTCATTTAGCTAACATACTTCCACTGATGTCTTAATGAATGGAATTTGCTAAAAATAACTTTTTTATCCAATTAACTATATTATAGCAGAATGTGTTGATCACTTTTTAGGAATTTTGGAAAATCCTAAAAGTTCTTTCCTTCCAAATAGATTAAAAATAACAATTAAGGATGAAGTTTAATATAATTATGTCCCTTTAGTATGAAGTATTGTCTTTAGGGACCAACTAACTCTTTCAAGCCAATTATGCCTATTATTATTATTTCATTACAATTGACATATGCTAGTGCTTGATTTCATAGCATATTGGGATATTGACACTTTACAAATAAGGAGTCAATAGTTTGAGATTTCTAGTTACAAATCCTACAAGTGAGATTAATAGGGAGGTTTATCCAGAGCTCTAAGTATTAATGGCTTTCCACAATATGAAAGAGGCTTTAGGCAATTTTTAATAAACCAAACTAGCTTTCTGTAAGGTATTTTCTAAATGGAATTTAAAGAGATAAGTAGTTCGTGACGTGAATTTCTCGAAGTTAGGTTTCATCCATATGTAGGTGTCTTTTACATTAAGGTTTGGCCTATAAGGGGGAATATAAGTCATGATAGAGACAGAACTATGAGCTAGCTATTTTGCCATTCTTGATTAGCATCTTTGTCTCTTTCCATATAGATCTTCTCAATTTTAACATATGATTGATGTTCTAAAAATTATTATAGAGCTCCAAAAACTATTGCTTTTAAGGAATTTTAAATGAATCCACTTGGACCATATCAATTCTTGATCAATAGAAATTTTACAAGTTTACTTTGCTTACTTTATTTGTGTCTCTAATAGAAATCCTCCCTCCTTTATTGGCGTATAAATATCAACCCATCTCACTTTAAGTTCAGCAGTATTATTAATGTTCCATGTTTAGAGGAAGTTCTTCATGATTTTTTTAAATAACTTTCACCAAGTCCGGAGGGAGAAAATTTTGCAAGTTTAGTGCACATAAAGATTGTTAAGAAATAAATTTATTAACTAAAGCCTACCTACAAAGAAGAGTGTCATATTGTTCCAATTCCTTATTTCCTTATGAATGGAATCAAAGAGGAGGAGACAATCTTATATATAAGTCTAGTGGTAGTTATTAGGATACCTATATATTTGACAAAAAGCTAATAAAGCTAGAGACTTAAGGATAAGGAGAGATGGCGGCTTAGGTTTTAAGAAGATGCCTGCATAAAATACTGCTCGTATTATAATTGATTGTAACTCTCAACAAGCTAGAGGGAACTTAGAAAGAATACATAATATTATTGATAAAGACTGGAATAGCTCTAGAAAATAGTAATGAACTAGTCAAGAAACTTGAAAAACTTTAAGAGTATTGGAGAGAAATTTATTGGATACTGATATGTGCCTAAATGATGATTCATTTGATATACTACACTTAGAGATTAATGCCTTAGAAATGCTTAGGATACTCACTTTAGCTCATATTTAATTTTAGGTACATTTTGGTAGTAAAGGAGCTAAAGTGACCCGAAAGCATGTTCATTAAAGTCATCTTTTCAATTTCCATATTCACTTGTCTTCGTGGAACAAAAATGATAAATATTGAAGCAAGTAAAAGATAAGAAATTCAAGATGATGAAGCTACATGAAAATTGCATATGACAGCCCTATGCAACGTGAATTTTATGGAAAATATTGAAAGAATTAAGAGGTGTTTTCGACTGGATGATGGATTCCTGCAACAAGTGGAATCATTTTGAACAAAATAGCAACGCTGCATGGTAAGGAAGGAGCAAAAACATAGACTACATCTGTGTTCAACGCAAACATTTTCATTGTCTGCATTCAATTTGATAACTTTGAGTCTTTTAAATTAAAATGCATAGCAACAAGGTGGAGTGAAAAATAAGGTGGACCAAAAATTAACTAGAAAATAAAAAGTAGCATAAGACAAGAGAGTGAAGGTGCAGTAGAGAAGACCGTGGGTGTTCTTCGACTAGGGGTTATTCAATAGGGGCTGAAGCTTTTTTTTTTGGAGAGATCTATGAAGGGCTAGACGTCCCAACGCCAGTTCGAAGGTGACATCGACATTGACGACCTGAGTTAAGTGTATTTCACAATTTTTGTTGTTTCTGTTAGAGTAGTGCAATAAAGGTAATCACCTTTAACACTTTTGTACAAACTTTATTTTAATTAGTAAAGCAAAAGGAAATTGTCATTAATTTTCTATTCATTTATTTATGAATTGATGTGGTTCTTAAATCGAATTAATGAAGTCCATGATACAAAACATAGCATGAAGGAAATCATGATAATGAGATTCCTATCACGTGCAATTATGTTAGTGTCTAAATTATCCCTAATCATAGGATTAATGAGACATAACATTATTAATTTGGATATACTAACACATATTATACTCTTGATTTGATCAAGTAGTGGATCTCATAAACTGCAAGTATGAGATGTTTAAAGTTAACGTGTGGATGCTTACTAAGAGTAGTAAGTATATCAGATGACCCGCTATGAGATTATCATATGGATGATCTATCAAATGTTAGTATTAATTTCATTATAGAAATGGTGCAAATATCCTTAGGCTTGAGTTACTCAAGGATATCTTATATATTGATCCTATGCTTTCACACCATTCTTTGTTGCCTCAAGATGAAGTTGCTCATAGGGTGGTGATTAGGTACAACTATTAGTACTCGAAAGTAATTGGGTAGCCAATAAAGGATTCACCACTCCTAATAGAATAAGATGATATCCACGACCTCTTGTTGCAGTCATTACTCGGGACTCTCTGTCTAGAGCAATTATATGTCATAAAGAGAGTCTTCAATGACACATAGAGTAATGAGATCCTTAGGACAAGAACTGACATCACTTAGACTAGACCTGACATAGTCACTCTAGTGCAAATTGACATATAGCCTATACCCCAAGCCAAGCGGGGAATAGGATGGTGAAGGGATGAATTGCATGGTAATTGACTATGGAAAGGTTCATAAGTCAGACAATTAACTATCAACAAGTTTGAGTGTTAATCCATTTACATTCTGGTAAATTGGCATCATGAAACCCCTCATAATTTGCTCGAACTAAGAGCTCGTTCAAGTGGCCAATATTACTAGGAACCTAAGGGTCACATGCATAAAAAATTGGATGAAAAACAAAATGTGCATGGTTATCATTATGATTGTGGCTTCTAGGTCACGATCGTGACTGACTTAATGACAGGTGGTATATAAGTGAGTTCTTAACTTATATACACACAAAATTTTGCCAAAAACACACTCAATAAAGAGGCCAAGGGTCTAGAAGAGTTATGGAAGATGAGAGGGGTGATCTTTAGATTTGTTCATGCAATTATTTGGTACTCTAACCACCCTTACACATTGATTTTTCTTCATCTTTGCGTGCACTTTAGAGGCCAAGGAAGGGGTTTGCTAAAACCCAAACAAGGAGAAGATTCAAGAAAGGAGGAGTATTTGCAAGGTACATATGCTATAATTCATGTTCTTATAATCTCTTTATTCATGCATATAGATTTTGGATTTTCTGGGGATGTCATGGGGTTGGAATTTTGATTATGACACTTTCTTTACCTTGACATGTATGTGATGCATGGATCCATGACTCTCTAACAGTGGTATAAGAGTTGGTTTTGCGTGTATAAGATGATCTATTGAACATACTCAAATTGTTTGTTGGGTTATGACTAACATGCATGTTGATTTCAAAAAAAAAATTGGAGAATTTTTTTTATTTTCTTTCACATAAATGTTTATAAGATATTATGTTATGTTTTTGTCAAAGGAAATTTCACTTGAATGTCATTTATTATTTTATTGTGAATTAATCTCTAGTTTGTCATATTTTGGTTTCTAGGAATTTCTGGAAAAAAAATGTATACGATGATTTTGAAATTTTCTTAATAATTCTTTAAAAAATATAATTTTCTTTCACAGAAATGTTTATAAGAAAAATGTAATTGAATGTCGTTTGCTATTTTATTATAATTTTAGTTTCAGCTTGATGCATGTATGAAGTTCTAGGAAATTCTGGAAATTTGATGAACATCATGCTTGTAAATTCTAGAATAATTTTATAAAAATTGTTTTTATGAATTTCCTTCATGTGTAGTTTTTGAAATGATAAATTATTTATTCTTGATTTTACATACATGATGGTGGCGTATGACAAGTGTTAGTGGACATATGATGAGTTCGTTAATTCCATTTAGTTCATGAAGAATTCCTTGGAATTAGTTTATGATATATTTTATTAGGCACATTTAGAATGTGTATAAGACATTGGAATTTTTCCATGATTAATTGAACTTGATTCAATTAATAGATCAAGTCAAAGTAAAGACTGGTCAGTTTTTTGAAATTTGATGGGGCTAACTTGTTTGATGACTTATATGTATGTATTTCGATTATAAGACCTTAAAATTTTTTATGAGATAAGAAATATATTAATTTGATGCTAGTAGCATGTTAAATGCATGTGCTTGAAATTATGGTTTTGGAAAATTTTTGTACATCGAATCAGCCTTTTTAGTGTCTAGTAGACTAACTCATTTATCTTGATAATTTTGGCCGTCAAGATATTTTTGGCTTACACTAAAATTGTCTTGATAAATTTGAGGTGACCTAGGGAAAAAGGCATGTGTACTAGAATTAAAGTGTTTAATTTGGTCATCATAATAATTGAATTTTAGGGATCATAATCGAATCACATTCATAATTCGAATTATCAAAAACTAATACTAGTACCCGATTCAGTTCAAGAGTTGAATCGAATCACGAACTTTAGATGTATAGTCAAGTCATAACCTAATTAAACCTCCTTTATGTGTTACAAGCATTAGATGCATTTTAAGGGTGGATATGGACATAGGCCTAATTTAATTAAGTCGTCCATAATCTAAATATATATGTGATATATATATATAATTCCATCCAAGTATTGATGCGACCTAAGAAAAAATCCCTTAACTAATATATTAGGACTTACACCTTCCATTGATATGGCAAGAACTAGAGTTCTTTTAGTGTTGGGTTATTGGGCAAACCCAAGCCCACTCTACACGAATATGTTCAAATCATGGAAATTAGATTTGCAGATTAATAAGTTGGTTCTAACTAAAAGCATTTATTTGTTGGGCAAACTCAAGGTCAGCGTAGATAGAGGCAAAGTTAGGTAGTATATATGGGATGTATATGTATCAAGAGTTGGTAACCCAATGAGTGTGCTAAATTAACAATTGATGGCACAAGTCGATAGTTTCATAACTGAATGCAATTGGTATGAATGTTACCTACCAATTGACCTAAAGTGGCTTGTTGAGCAAACCCAAGGTTATTCTTAGTGATATTGGATATCGACCCATTACGAAAATTATATTTTTTCTTAGATTCATAGTGAGGGCTATAGATTTGGATTAAGTAGTGGGACCTATAATGCATGTGATTAGAGTCCTTATTGATATGCATTTATGTGCATTCTAACGCTCTCTCTCATTCTTCTAGGTTATTGAATCACCATGATGTCTTCATCTAGTGTGAACTTACGCTTTCTACTAGACCCCAACAAACTCACGGTACCAAACTTCTTAGATTGGCTATGAAATTTGAGAATTGTGGGATCAGGAAGTGGCTCATCTTCTCAAATATGAGAAACTAGGATATGTCCTAGATGAGCCACTACCTAATCCCTGTGCTGCCTATGCCTCTGATGAGAATCAGAAAGCTTGCAAGAAGCTCTTGAATGATAGTGAGCTAGCTAGCTGTATTATGATGGCCTCTATGTCACCAGAATTGAAAAAGTAAGATAAGGCTATTGATACTCATACTATAGTATACTATCTAAGGGAATTGCTTGATGAGCAAGCTTAGTTTGAAAGATTCGAGACCTCAAGATTGCTTTTTCGCTCTAAGATGGCTGAGGGATTGTCTCTAATGTAGTATGTGCTGCAGATGAATAAATACACTAGGAGGTTAGCCATTTTAGGTTGCATAATCGATCACTGGTTTGACTGATAGTTATTCATAGTTTGTGCTTAACTATCAGATGAACCAAATATCTACTTTGATACTTGAGCTTATTAATCTACTTAAAACAGCTGAGTAAAATGTCAGGAAGGACATTAAGGCTATGAGACTAGTGGACTCTACCTCTGGTTTTCACAAGAGGAATCAAAAGAAGAAGAAGAAGTCCAAGAAGCCAGTGGTTGGTGTAGCCAAGAAAAAGACAAAGGATAATACACCAAAGGGAATATGTTTTCATTGCAAAAAGGAAAGGCATTAGAAGAGGAACTGTAAAGCCTATCTAGATTCACTGAAGCAGAAGAAGGAATTAAATGCTCCACTATCTACTTCAGGTATGTTATTTTTCATTGAGGTTAATACTATTTTTTATCATAATATTTAGGTATTAGATACCGAATGTGGCTCATACATATGTGTTGATATGCAGGGTCTCAAGGATAGTAGACCGCTCAAAAAGGGAGAGATAGACCTAGTGTGGGAAATAGAGAAAGAGTTACTACATTAGCTATAGGAATCTATGTTTTGTATCTTCCTAGAAGGCTAGAGTTAATTTTGGATAATTGCTATTATGTACCTGTTATGACAAAGAACATTGTATCTGTTTCATGTCTTAATAAAACAAGATTCATTTAACTTTTTCTAGCAATGGTTGTCCAATTAAGTTTAATGAAATGTTGTATGGTACTGGGACATTTTGCAATGGTATTTACATATTAGATATATGCAATCCAATTTTAAATATTCATGACAGTAAAAAACAAAAATGGGATAATTTAAAATCATCTTACTTATGGCATTGTCGACTTGGCCATGTAAGTAAGAGATGCATGGCTAAGCCATACAGGAGTGGTAGCTTAGGGTCATTTGATTATGAATCATATGACACATGTGAATCTTGCTTGTTAGGTAAGATGACTAAATTACCTTTTAAAGGAAAGGATGAATGTGTGAATGGGTTATTAGACATAATATATTCTGATGTATGTGGTCCGATGTCTTTTTATTCTAGTGGTGGTTTCATGTACTTCATTACCTTTATTGACGATTATTCACGAAATAGGCAGGGGCATCTAATGAGATATAATTCTGAAGCATTTGAAATGTTTAAACAATTTAGACATAAAGTAGAGAAATTGCTTGGCAAGTGTCAAGACACTTCGATCAGATTGAGGTGGTGAATACTTGAACGACGAGTTTCTGAGTTATGTCAAGGATAACGAGATTGTATCCCAATGCACTCCACCTTACACACCGTAACATAATGGTGTGGCTGAAAGGAGAAATCGAACCTTGTTAAACATAGTAAGGTCAATGAAGGGATTAACAGATCTATCGAAATCCTTTTGGGTTTATGCAATCGAGACTACTGTTTATGTGATAAACAGAATCCCTTTAAAAGCAATTGATGTTACTCCATAATATATATAGACTAACAAAAAACCCCATCTTTCTCATGTGAAAGTTTGGGGTTGTCTGGCTTATGTGAAGCGAATTCAATCAGATAAGCTTAAAGCAAAATGATAAATGTCTGTTTGTAGGATATCCTAAGGAAACAACTGGATATCAGTTCTACAATGCTTTAAAGCAAAAGGTGTTTGTCTCAAAGCATAATGTCTTTTTTAAGAAAGAGTTTCTTCTAAGAGAAGACAGTGGGAGTAAAATTGAACTTAATGAAGTTCATGCAAACAGATGCAGATCAACTGCTTGACCCAAAGATTGTTATTTATAGAGATGAGACAACAGTTAAACCTTGCAACACACAAAATGTTCATAGGTCAAGTAGGATACGTAATGTTCCAAAGAGATGGATTTCTCGTAAGTGAACATAATGATGTATTGCTCATAGAGGACAATGTGCCTACAACCTATAAAGAGACTCTGAAGAGTTCAAAATCTGAAAAATGGCTTCAAGCCATGAAGTTCGAAATGGATTCCATTTTTGAAAACCAAGTTTGGACTTTCGTTGACCCACTCAAAGGGCTAAAACCTATAAGGTGCAAGTGAATTTTCAAAAAGAAAATCGACATGGATAATAATGTGAGTACCTATAAAGCGAGATTAGTCACTAAAGGTTATTATAAAAAACATAGCCTTGACTATGACGAGACTTTTAGCCCCACAGCCATGCTTAAATCTATTAAAATAGTCCTAGCCATTACTGCTCATTATGATCATAAGATATAGAAAATGGATGTGATGATGACTTTCCTTATTAGAAACCTACCTGAGGATGTGCATATGATACAACCTGAGGGCTTCATATCCAAAGATGTCAAAAATGTATGCAAGCTTTAAAAATCCTTTTATGGATTGAAGTAAGCATCTAGGAGTTGGAACATCCGATTTGATGCAACAACCAAAGAGTTTGGTTTCTCACAAAATTCGAATGAACCTTGTGTTTATAAGAAAGTTAGTGGGAGTGCTATCATATTCCTTGTGATATATGTTGATGACATATTATGAATGGGAAATGATGTCTCAAATTTGCAATATGTCAAAATTTGGTTATCTCGGAATTTCTCCATGAAAGACCTTAGAGAAGCAACTTATATATTAGGAATAAAGATCTATAGAGATAGATCAACTAGGTTGCTAGGTCTTTCACTGTAACACCCCCTATAGGGAACCTACAACCATTAACATACATAGCAACCAAATTCCTGTACATGCATTGTAACATACCACTTCTATAGAGCATATACCCGAACATACCAGAGGATATTCAAGAGCATACCCTATAAGAATTGCACATTAGAACAATCACATTAACTTACTTAAGGCATCATATATATCACAAGCATTTCAAATGATCAATTGTCCCCATTTCATTCACAAACACCAAACTTACATTGTATCATTACAATTCATAATCCATGCATATACATTACATAACATTTGAGAGTTCAATACACCATATAAAATGTTCAACATGAAATGAGATGCTAACTGAAAACATTCTAAACTAGACTCCTCAAATATCAGCTGACCAAACCTTTGAGCCATTTTTGTTCTCAAAATGGTAGTACTAGAATTCTACTTAGTTGCCTTAGAAGCTAGAATTCCCTTGTACCTGAAAATCAATGTTGCAATTTTGATGAGTTAGTGAACTCAGCGAGTGAACCATCATCGATTTGCTCACTCTAGTCAAAATACAAAGTCAAGTATATAACCAATTTCAAGAAGTTTAACACATCATCTAATATCAAATCCCACATCACATTTTGTCATATTTCATCAATTACAAGTACAACATGTATACAAACATTTTATAACACTATTTCAGAACAATCCATTAATTCATGTCAATCATTCATATGATACATCTAAAGTTATATATATGCAAATTCACACGTGATTCCATTTTCATTTTACTTTGTTGTGATAGAGCATCTATTTACTATCCTGTATCTGTTGTGGATACCGGGCTCATTTCATTTGTTGTCCTGTATTTGTTATCGATACTAGGCTCATTATTAACTGAGCCTGTAGCTCATTGTGCATAATTCCTGAGCTCAAATCTCTTTTTCATGTTGGTCACTCCGGTCATAACTTATTTATCTAATCATGCATATCAATGTAATGGAATGCATCAATTCACATAATATGTTATCAATACTTTTCATTCAATGTGTTCATGTGATTTATCACATTCTTCATACTTGAGTCCAGCATTTAACATTTAGTTGAGTACACATTCCATATTACACATACAATTTGAAAACACTTCTATATGTTGTCTCAAGTATCAAACTCCTCAAACCAACAATGTCCGGAATCATAGCAATCATATAAGTAACCATTCAATAACTGAAATTTAACCAAAAACAATTCAATTATAGTGAGAAACATATAGGTTAACTCACAGTACACTCCATATAAGCTATTGCCTTGATGATCTGACAATGTCTAGATGCTGGCGATCAACTTGTGCATCTAAAGTCATACAATACACACATAGATCACATATTACTAAGTTATTCAATCAAATGAATATTCAATCATGCACATGTATATATGTCATGCTCAATGTATGCTTAATTCACTTTCCGGGTATGTATTCTTATATATAGATCTCGAGTATTCAATTTGTGCTTATACACCCTAAGACCATTCAAACATTATATTTTGTATACTACCATCTTGCAATCAAGTTTGTACCTTTAAGTTAGCTTGATTTACTCCAAATTCATCAACTATACTTTAAAATTATCCTTGAACATTTTCGTGATTAAAAAGTCTCTTATAAAACACACATAATTGTTACTATAAATCTAGAATTTCAGCAAGCTAGATCTATACATTCGCCAAACTTTTTCCAGCAATATATACTCATACATTTACCCAATTCTCATTCATAATTACCCCATGTTCATCAATGCTCATTCATCCATACCTTATACACATTAATCATGTCCTTAAGATCATGTTTTCATTAAAATAACTCATTTATTGCTTTAACAAATCATAATTTCCATATTTGAACTCAACCACATCAAAACATTCCATTCTTTAGGTTATGACATCAATTAGCTACATAAACATATCAAGCTCTTAACCAATTAGTCAACCAACAATCTATGCTCATTCCTAGCTTTAATCAAGTCCAAATATACCAATTTAGAGTGAAATTTCTCAACTAGTTCGACATGTATACAAGGTTGAAATTAAAATTCCATAATTTGTCATCAACATCACTAATGTGTGTAACTTTACTTCCTTCAATACTTCACGAATTTTATACGCTTAGAGACATCACTAACACCTGAAATTTTCCAGATTTCATACCCTTTAAGGTTTCTTCATTTCGGGTTAATTTAAATTCCATATTGTTTACACTAAGGCTTACAAAATTCTGCTCACTTATGTCATTAACAGTCACTTTCTACAGCTCTAATTTTCCATATTCCAAAACACCTTAATAACACCTGTCTTTAGCATGAATTCCTCATCAATTATACTTCAAATCCCAACTTAAATCATCCATACATCAGCCCATAAACTACTATTTTCGTACATGTAAAAACAGATCAGAAAGGTACCTATTCATTCTCCATTTTCCAGCACATCTTTAACACCAATTCCACATTTAATCTATCCCTATTTAGTCATAATAAATCATGATAATATATGCCACAATAGGTCATTATTTCACTTACTTGATTAGCCTGAATGCCACCTCCAAATGTTAAACTTGCTTAGCGTAACCTGCATGCAAGAACATTTCAAGAATAAGGAGGGAGTTGGGTGGTTTCGACAATAATAAGAAGCAGACAGCAAAATGTAACAATATTATGCCTCTAAAGCTATCTTTATGAAGAATTTGACCAAGGTTTTGAGATGGTAATGGACAGAATTGAAACAAAATTTCAAAGTTATGAGGGTGTGTGTGTGTTTCAGTGGTGAGAGGGAAAAAGAAGAAAGAAGATGGTAGAAACAATTTCTACATTAGCTTAATTCATTAGGTGCTAGGTGTCACCATTTCATAATGACATTTGTCACCTATGCATGCATTCTATTTATCCCATATATAAGCTAAAAAACGTTACCAATATCCTAGGCCATTTTTCATTCAATCACTGTTGCCATTTGTCACTTAATTTCCTATGCCAAATGTCACTCAGTTGTACTGCTATGTGTAACTTATTTCATAGACTTAGTCATCCTAAATTTTCATATGTCAATTTGACATTTTTCCTAAACTAAATGCACACTTTAATTCATCAATTTTCCAATTGAACAATTAACTCCAAATTTACTAATTATAATCCACAAATCAAAATTTAAGCTAAAAGCAATACACGATTAACATCATGATCATTTTAAACCTTCAATACCCCGTAATATGACAATTGAGTGCACATACAATCTTGGAAATGTTTACTAAATCATGATTCATGTGTGTATGTGAATATTATGCATGTGAATGAAATGGCTTTCATAAATTGTCAAATGATATGACTCAATATTCTAAGATTCCAACCCTAAAAAAGTTTTGGAACTCAGGCTATTATATGCATTCAATGCATACAATTCTATTCAATGCTATACATATACACATTACAAAACTTCCCAATGCTTACCATTATCATTTAATAGTATTAAAACATCTTTACATTTACATGGTAATCCAAAAGAAAACACACAATTTCCTTGTTTAATTACATGTGCAATCATTTGTAACTAAAAACATATTCCAAAATTACTTTTTCTTCTATCTGTTGGCCTTGGTCCCTATAGATGTACCTTGTACCTCACTCCTATGAAAGCTTGAAAGCTTAGTGGGGAAAGCACTTAGTTTGGATGACCACTCATAGTAATCATCTGCCAAGCACACACATTCAGAAATATCATAACTCATATACCATAAATTCACATTCATAAACCAAACATTGATATTCAATGCTCATGTAAACAATGATGTCATACTTAAGCAAAGTACATAATGCAAATATGCTTCAACATATTATCCATATATAGAAAATGCACATTTATAAGCCAAATATTGATATGATACAAACTATTTATATAAATGCACATCATCACAATTCATTATTACAATCAATACAAATGCTCATCAATACCAATTATTCATGTTTTAATGTTGTGTTTCTTATTTATGACTGTTAAGTTTCCTTTATGTGTTAAGCCTGCATATTTTCTTTAGGCAAGGATAACAGGTGCTGTGGATATCCAAAGATATCAAAATGTGGATACTCGAAAGTATTGAATTATGGACACTGGTGGTGTCAAACTATAGCAGCTGCACTATAACCTTATAGACATGCCTATATATCCACCACTAAGACAATAGAGCAAGTACTCTAACATTTCCTTTAACCATTTTCCAATTTCAAAATTCATATATTGACAAGTCATATGATATACATTTCAAGCAATAAAATATGTATCTATGTTCATACATGAAATTCATAACTTATTACCATTAGAAAGGTGTCAAAATCACGCCTGTATAATCATACTATACACATATAAATAATGAATGTGCATATAAATCATTTATGTACATGTTAATTTTCTTTGGAATGCATTGTGCTCAATCTTATATTACAATGTTCAATATCCCAATTCACATGTGCTAAGTTATATTTTCATTTATTTTTAGGTATTTGAAAATTTTCATATACGTTCATAAAGGTTTGGATAAGATGTGGTAGAAATCGGAAACAAAAACAATGCCACGGTCGTGACAAACACCCTCTCCATTCATACCACCACTTGTTCCTTAATATGAATATATAAAAATCAGAACTAGGTTTTGAGGTCTTCTAGAAATTTTTTTTCTTTGTCTATAGTTTCTATAGCATCAACAATTAGGCCATTTGGACTTCTAAATCATGAGATATAGGCAAAGTATCACAAACTGCTCCAAATCAGGGTTGGCGTCAGATTACCTTTTTCTATTTCAATTTCCAAGGTCATAGAGCTAGAATTAAGTCAGAGTCCCTTCTAGAGATATTTATATCTATGTCTTAGGTTTCATATGAAACTAAAGTCACACAGTTTGGAGGTATGTAGGCTGATTTATTACTCACAAATTGTGACTGACTTAAACAAACCCTAGATAGAATTCCATTACATAATACTCTCTTGTCATATTCAACCAATTCTATGTAAGATAACAAAAAAATAACACCAAACAAACATCCTAGCAACCATTCCACATCCAAATGAATCTTTATATCCATTCAATCATACAAAAATATAGAAATCAACTAAGTGAAGTCCCAAACCTTTAAATTAGCAAAGTAGTTCTTCTAATGCTTTTCCTTCCCTTCATGTTTGGCTTTGCTTAAATCACCAAGTAAGAAATGATGGGATGAAGAAGGTGAAATTGAAAGGAGAAAAATCTGAATTTAAGCTATCAAAGAGTCATTCATCCCCCTTCTCCATATGCCTTGTCATGAATTTTCTAGTCTTAGACACATGTTTGAATCCCATTGGACCATATGTCACAATCGTATTGGCCCATATTTTACAATCCCATTAGACCACGTGTTACAATTTTATTGGACCATGTGTTGCAATTCTATTGGACACACATGCTTTAATTTTATTGGTCTATGAGTTGACTTTAGGAAAGTTGCATATTGGTCCTTCTTATTCCTTTAATTCCCACATTGTCCTATAATCTTATCAATTAATTTCATTCCACTATGTTTTAATTTTATAATTTCATGCAGTTTGGTTAATTATTCTGGGAGTTATACCGAAAACACTACAAGTTGTTCGAAAATAGGGACAATAGCCATAACTCAAGTTTAAGTAAGAATTCAAAAATCTTAAAGGCACAATAAAATTTCAGTTCCTTCATCAAAGTTTTAGACCCATGTCTTTATTTTAATTTCCAATTGGAATTATCCAATTTGGAGTTATACAAGCCAAGATATGGCTAAATTATAGAAGTCTATTCAAATGAACCTATCCATTTAGCGAGGTACACATCCCAAATCAACTAACTTCAGTCTTATCAAGCAAAAGTAACACAAAAATATACCCAATTTAACTAAAAACGTCCCTTTTACTTATAGAATATTTATTTTATCAATTCTCTTCACATCACATTCATAAATCCAAGAAAACAGATCAAAAATTTCCATATATATTTCACGTCTAAGTATGTATATCCATGCTAAAATGAACAAATTATCCATTTACCCTTGTCTTTTACATTAAGTACCATTATTTCTCTTACTAATATGCACTTAATTCATTATGTTGATTTCTTAATACACCCTAGACTTGCTATAATACTTGCAGGGTATATGTTGGGGTCTTACATTCACAGTCTACATATATAGATAAAATGCTAAAGAGGTTTAGTAGGGAGCAATCCAAGAAAGGGTTTCTTCCCATAACTCAAGGTATAAAACTCTCAAAATCTATGTGTCCCAAGACACAAGATGAGAGGACTCGTATGAGTTTGATTCCATATGGTTCGGCTATAGGATCAATCATGTATGTTATGTTATGTACAAGAATTGATATATTGTATGCTCTAAGTGTTATAAGCATTTATCAATCGAATCCTAGTGAGTGTCACTGGGTGGCCGTAAAAAATTTCCTAAAGTACTTGAGAAGGACAAAAGATTTATTTTTGGTATATGGGGATGAAGATCTTGTAATGAGCAGGCATATAGATACCAGTTTTCAATTTGACTAGGATGACTCTAAATCCTAGTCAGGTTACATTTTCACACTAAATGGTGGAGCAATCAGTTGAAAGAGTTCCAAACAAGTGACGACTGTAGATTCAATGATCGAGTTAGAGAACATCGTAGCTGTGGAAGCAGCAAAAGAAGTTGTTTGGATTAAGAAGTTCGTTATGGAACTTAGAGTGGTTCTGAGCATTATAGACCTAATACTATTGTATTGTGACAATAATGGGGTCATTGGTCAAACTAAGGACCAAAGTCTCATCAAAGGTCCAAACACATACTTAGGAGATATCACGTGATCAGGGAGATCATTGATAGAGGTGATGTGAAAATAGAGAGAGTGCCCACAGATTAGAACATTGTTGCTCTTTTGACTAAGCCACTTCCTCAAATGAGATTTGATTCTAGTGTGTTTGCCTATGGTATTATATACAAAGGTGATTAGCTTTACTAAAAGTGGGAGATTGTTAGAGTAGTGCTCTAAAGGCAATCACCTTTATCACTTTTGTACAAACTTTATTTTGATTAATAAAGCGAAAGATAATTTTAATTAATTTGATGTTCATTTATTTATGAATTGATGTCGTTCTTAAATTGAATTAATGAAGTCCATGATACAAAACATAGCATAAAGGAAATCATGAGGAGATTATGATAATGAGATTCCTATCATGTGCTATTATAATAGTGTCTAAATTATCCCTAGTCATAGGATTAATAAGATAGGACATTATTAATCCAGATAGACTAGCACATGTTATACTCTTTGATTTGATTAAGCAATAGATCTTATAAACTGTAAGCATAAGATGTTTAGAATTAACATGCCGATGCTTACTAAGAGTAGTAAGTACATCAGATGACCACTATAAGATTATCATATGGATGATCTATCAAATGTCAGTGAATAATCTCATTATAGCCATGGTGCAAATATCTTTAGACTTAAGGCACTCAAGGACATCTTGGATACTGATTGTGTGCTTTGACATCATTCGTTGTTGCCTCACGATGAGGTCGCTCATAGAGTGGTGATTGGGTACAACTATTAGTATTCGAAGGTAACTGGGTAGCCAATAAATGATTCACCACTCCTAATAAAAGGCGATGATACCCACGACCTCTTATCAGGGTCATTACTCGGGAATCTCTAGCTAAAGTAAATATGTGTCATAAAGAGATTATTCAATGACATATAGAGTAATGAGATCTCCAAGACAAGAACTAACATCGCTTGGACTAGACCTGACATAATCTGTCTAGTGGGATTTGACATATAGGCTATACTCCAAACTAAGTGGGGTATAGGATGGTGAAGGGGTGAATTGCACAGTAATTGACTATGGAAAGGTTCGTAAGTCAGATAATTAACTATCGAAGAGTTTGAGTGTTATTCACTTACATTATGGTAAATTGGCATCATGAAACCCTTCATGATTTGCTCGAATTAATAGTTAATTCAAATGACCAAAATTACTGGGAACCTAAGGTCACCCGCATAAATGATTAGATGAAAAGCAAAGTGTGCATGACTGTCATTTAAGCAAGCCATGATCATGGCTTATAGGCTATGATCATGACTAACTTAATGAAAAATGGTACATAAGTGAGTTCTTCATTTCTGTACACACGAATTTTTGCCAAAAATACACTCAATAGAGAGGCTAAGGGTCTAGAAGAGTTATGGAAGATGAGAGGAGTGATATTTAGATTTTTTCATGCAATTTTAAGCAATTGATGCATGAGATTAATTATATAAAACTTGGTCTTGATCTAACTCTCACTAGAGCATCTACTTTTAGTGCTCTAACCACCCTTACACACTAATTTTTCTTCATCTTTACGTGCTCTCTAAAGTCCAAGGAAGGTGTTTAGTGTTTGCTATAATCCAAACAAGGAGAAGATTCAAGAAAGGAGGAGTATTTGCAAGGTACATATTTTATAATTTCAAGTTCTTATAATCTATTTATACATGCACATAGACTAGATTTTCTAGGGATATCAAAGGGTTGGAATTTTGATTTTGAAACTTCCTCTACCTTGCTCTGTATGTGATGCATGGATCCATGGCTCCTTATAGTTTCTTTCTCTCTTTAGAAATTGATTGTGATATCCTATGATAATTGATTTGGGTTTTGTGTATGGATAATCGTAATGTAACACCCCACTACCATAGAGCATATACCCAAACATCCAAAGGACAATCAAATACATAACTTATAAGAATGGCATGTTAGAGCAATCATATTCACTATTATGGAATCATACAAAACATAAGTGATCATAAGTTCAACATTTCTCATTTCGTTTCTCAAACATCATTTACATTATCATTACATCTCAAAATCCATATATGTACATTACAAAAACATCTGAGAGTTTACTGGTTCTTTACAAAATGTCTAACATGAAATGAGATGCTAAAAAAAACAATCTATCTAAACTCCTAAGACATTACCTGACCAGACCTTTGAGCCATTCCTTGTTTCCAAAATTGACAATACTAGACTGCTACTAGATTGCCTTAGAAGTTAGTCTCCTCAATACCAAAATTTTTTTTTTCCAATTTTGATGAGTTTTGCGAACTCAGTCAATGAACCATCATTGATGTGCTCACTCAAATCAAAATACAACATCATAAGTATATCACAATATCTTGAATCAATTCCCATATAGTTTTGTCTACCAAATCACACTATACATCATATCTCAATAAGCACCTTACAATACAAACATGTCATATAATCTTTTCAAAACAATCCAATCTTTCACCTCAATCATTCATATCATCAGCATGTATACAATTATTGCAGATCACTATATCAACATAATTCAGTACCCTTTTTCACAACCATTCATATGTACAAAAACATAGCATAACATTATATCAACTCAACTTAGTCATTCTTTACAATGATTCACATGATACATGTGAAGATATATATACAATGCACATGAGACTCCACTTTTATTTTTATTTTGTTGTGATCGAGCACCTATTTAATTGTCTCGTATCCATTATGGATATTGGGCTCATTTAAGATACTTTCCTGTACCTATTGTCGATACCGGGCTTATTAATCATTAAGCTTGTGGCCCTATGTGCACATTTCTGAGCTTTAAGCTCTTTTTCATGTTGCTTACTCCAATTAAAACTCCTTACTCTAATAATGCATATTAGTGTAATGAAAATGCATCAAATCATATATTATGCTATCAATAACTCATTAAATGTGCATAGTCATATCGTACATTTGTCGGATCTAAATCCGGCATTCAACATATAGTTGAGAACATAATTTCCATATTCATATTCAATTTGCAAACACTTACAATACAGTCCCGAATATCAAACTCCTTAGACATTTGATGGTCCGAAAATATCACAATCATATCAGTGGCAGTTTAATATCTAATAGTTAATTAAAAACAATTCAAATATCGTGAGTAAACATTTAGGTTAACTCACAGTATGCTCTAGATACCTATTGCCTTAACGAGACGATAATGTCACACATATGTACACATTACTAACGTGTTTAATCAAATAAATACTCAATCATACATATGTATATATGCTATGTTCAATGCATGCTTAATTGACTATCCCAGATATGTAACCTTATTCACAAATCTTGCTCATTCATTCATCATAGCTTGTATATAACTTGTTTGCAATTAGGCTATGCATTAAGCAATTTTAATTAATCCAAATTTATCACTCATTCATTCACCAATCCTTTTTTCCTAATGCTTTATATTCACATATTTCCCAAATCACATTCATTTATACCTAGTTCACATTATTCATATCACATTTGCATTCGTAAGGATGTCTTTATACCATTAATAACTCATTAAATACATTGATATCAAAGCAATCCATTCCTTAAGTTTCAACATCAATTAACAACCTAAACTTATCAAACCCTTAACCACTTAATCCAACATCAAACTAGGTTCATTTTTAAGCCTCAATCAAGTTCAAATGCACCAATGTAAAGTCTCTCGTCCTCCTGTAGTTCAATAATTGCACAAAACATAATTTACCATACCAAAACCTTACCCACATTCATGGGGTACATTCCCATGATCATGACAGAAGCTAATACATCTACCCACGGTCGTTGGATGAGTGTCACAATCGTGGACTACTGATCTTTTCTGCAGTTTTTAAGATTCAAACACCTTCATTCCAATTTCAAAACACCTTCATAATAATTCCTAAATTATGCCTCAAGTATACCTTAATTATATGTCAATTTCATCCCCAATCTCATATCCAATTCTAACTTAAAATCATTCATTTAGCAACTCATAACTATTGTCTTTCATGCATCAAAATCAAAACAAAAACTATCATTCATTTGATCATACATGTAGTCCTTGTTCTTTCCATTTCAAGATCACTATATTTCTTTCATTAACATAAATTCACCTTTATTATACTTCAAATCCCAATCTAATTCAAGTATCAATTTCTAGCACAATTCATCATCAACATCATATACAATCCATCCCAATTAATTCATTCTAGGATTTCTATTATAATATGCCATAAGAGAAACACTTTACTTACTTATTTAGCTTCCAAGTCCAACTCAATTCAACAAGTCTATCTGGCTCACTTATTCATGCAAGCTCATCTAAGTACAAGATGAAAGTAGGATGTTTTCAGCAAAGGTAAAATGATGATAGCAGATTTTACCTATTTTTTAGCATATTTTCTTGTATGGATCTTATAGTGAATATGTACAAAATTAAAGCAAGATACAAAATTTAGGAGGGTTTCAATGGTAAGAAGCAAGAAAAAAGAAAAGAATGAATAAACTGAAATTACTCCTGCATAGCATGACTCATCAAATGCTAGGTGTCACCAAATTAAGATGACATATGTCCCTAAGCATGTAAGTTATTTGTCCCTTCCTTAAGCTACCTAAATGTCACCTAGTTATTAGTCCCTTTGTCACTCCATAATGAATGCCAAATGTCAGTCATTTATCTATGCCAAATGTCACTCAATTATAGGCTTAGTCATCCTAATTTTTCATCTGTCAACTTGTCTTGCCACTTGGCATTTTTCATAATCTAAATGTAAATTTAAATTAATTAATTCCAAATTTACTACTTGTAATAAATCAAACCAATATGCAAGGCATAAACAATACACAATTCACATCGTGATCATTTTAAACCTTTCATGCCCAGGAATAAATTAATTGAGTGCATATATATTCTTTACAATCTGTACTAAATCATAATTCATGTGTGTATGCCATCATCATACATGTGAATGAAATACAATTTATGAACTTTTAATAATATAGCTTCTATGCAATAGTTTAGGGTTCTAATCCCTCAATTTGAAAAATTGGCAATTACACGTAATCTCGTTATCGTTCAATTATTTGTATATGAACTCATCGGAATTGTGAAAAGATGATTTTAATGGGTTCATTGGATCTTTTCTTTACAACATATTGCCAGAATTTCGATATAATCCATAATTATTATATTTGAAATTTATGTGTAGCACTAATGATTCGTAATTATTAGGGGTATCATAACCTAGGTTAAATGACCATCGTATATGGTTGTTGCCTTGATTAATCAATTTTCCTAATTCATAATGTTACTGCCCAATTGAATCTAGAGATCGCATCCTAGGTTGTTTGGTGATTAGGTTTAATTAACGATCTCATCTTAATTAAACACTACCAAAGGGAAAACTCGGGTTAATTATTAACCCACGATTAATATTTGTTATGAAATGGGTCCCTACCAAATTTCCCACTTTTATCATTTTTTCATGTTTTCTTTAAATTTCTTTGGTTAGTTAGTTTAGCTTTACTTTATTTTCTCCCTAAACCTAAACACTTATTATTTTCATTTCAATAATTTTACACATTCTCTCTGTGGGATCGACCTAGACTCACCACTGCTACAGTAGTAGGTCTAGTTTATTTTGACTAGTGTTACGACGCAATATTAATTTTGAAGTCGTTGCAAGGGGTTAAAAATTTAGGTTTCTACTACTAATAATCTTCAGTCTCGATAAGATATGCAACAACTTCAACAGAGTATGCTACATCTTAATCAAAGTGTACAATAAATCCATCAAGAATTAAAAGCAAGCACACAAAATTTGGAAAACCAAATGGGTCAAATGGTAGTGAGGCTTAATTTCCTAGAATCGTAGAAAGGGGAAAAATTGTCATCATAACCTGAGGTAAACCTAAAGAATATCAGTGCTATAACCTTAAGGAGAGAAAAGGAGATTGAGGGTCCTAAGAGAACCCCACCAAGGATTGCTATTGAGGAAAAGATTGAGAAGGAATTTGGAAAGGAAGAAAATCTATCATTGAGTACAAAGGTAAATTTCGAAAGTCCCAATATTATTAAAACTAACCCTCCACCTTTTCTTAGTAGATTGACAAAACCAAACAAGGAGGAGAAGGACAACGAGATATTGGAGACTTTTCAAAAGGTAGAACTCAATATACCTTCGCTAGAGGCAATCAAACAAGTACTAAGGTACACCAAATTCCTCAAAGAACTGTGTACACCTAAAAGGAAACTGAGGGGTGATAAGAAAGTGATGATGGGTGAGAATGTGTCAGCGGTATTTAGAAAGAAGATGCCTTCAAAATACCAAGATCCAGGTATGCTTACCATTCCTTGCAAAATTGGGAAAACTGTGACCAATAGAGCTATATTGGATTTGGATTATTCAATTGATATGATTCCTTGTTCAATTTATGCTTCTTTAAATTTGGGTCCTTTGAAGGAAATGAGTGTGATTTTACAATTGGCTGACCGTACTAAGGCTTATCCTAATGGTGTGGTTAAGGATGTTTAAGTGCAGGTGAATAAGTTAATATTTCCTGCAAATTTCTATGTTGTGGATATGAACGATGACACTTCATGTAATATGATACCTATCTTATTGGGGAGACCATTTCTTAATACGACTCAAACTAAGATAGATGTTTATGAGGGCAACCTCACAATGGAATTTAATGGTGAAGTGATTCTTTTCAATATTTTTAATGCCATAAAACATGCTCCTAAGGATCATTGTGATTTTTATGTTGATGTGATTGATCCTTTGGTACAGGAAATGTTTAAATTAAGATGTAAGGATCAATTGGAAACGATTTTGACTAAAGATATGGAAGTACAAGACAACATTCATGTTGACATGGGAGAAGAGCTTATGGAAATGACATCCATGCTGGAATCATTGGAAAACTTCCCAAAAAGGTATGATTTGGATTATATAGAACTACCTGAACCTCACCAGAAGTTGTTATCTTATGATGTGTAGGCACCAGAATTGGAATTGAAGCCACTCCCCACACATCTGAAGTATGCCTATTTGGGAGATAAGTAGACTCTCTCAATTATTATTTCGACAAAGTTGACTTCAAATCAAGAGGAGAGGCTGGTTCGAATGTTGAGAGAGCATAAGAAACCATCGGGTGAAATATTGTACATATCCAAGGGATAAGTCCTTCCATATGTATACACCATATTTTGTTGGAGGAGGATGAAAAAGTGACAAGGCAAGTTCAGTGTAGGTTGAATCCTCCAATGATGGAAGTTATGAAGAATGGGGTGTTGAAACTTCTTGATACTGGGGTGATCTACCAATCTCTGATAGTAAGTGGGTAATTCCTGTCTAGGTAGTTCCAAAGAAATATGGAATTATCGTTGTGGCAAACTAGGAAGGTGAGTTGGTTCCCACCCGAGTGCAAACTAAGTGGTGAGTACATATTGATTATAGAAAGTTAAATCCTACTACTCGTAAAGATCAGTTTCCCCTTCCTTTTATTGATCAAAGGCTTAAGAGATTGGCTAGTTAGAAGAATTATTACTTTTTAGATGGCTTTTCAGGTTATCTTCAGATCCAGATCTCACTGAGAGATCAGAAGAAGACCACATTTACATATCCATTCAGTATGTTTTCTTATCAAAGGATGCCATTCGGATTATGTAATGAGCTTTCCATGTTCTAAAGGTGTATGGTAAGCATTTTTTCCAAATCTGTTGAGAAGATTATTGAGGTATTCATGAATGATTTTAGTAAGAATGGATCTTCTTTTGATGAATGACTTGAGAATTTTTCCATTATCTTAGAAAGGTGTATGGAAACTAACCTTGTGTTGAGCTAGGAAAAATGTCATTTTATGGTGGATCAAGGTATAGTTTTAGGCCATGTAATATCTGTTAGGGATATTAAAGTAGATAAGTCTAAAGTTGATCTTATTTCTTCTTTACCTTACCCCTCTACTGTGAGGGAAGTGCGTTCTTTTCTTAGGCATGCAGGTTTTTTTCAAGGTTAATTAAGGACTTTTCGAAGATAGCCACATCACTATGCAAGCTTCTACAACAAGATGTCTCCTTTGAGTTCGATAAGAAGTGTAAGGAGGCATTCAACAAACTTAAGGAGCTTCTGACATCCCCACCGGTGATTCAACCACTATATTAGAACCTCCCCTTCGAGATCATATATGATGCAAGCAATTATGCAATAGGGGCAATTCTAGGACAAAGAGTAGGGAAAGCTTTACATGCTATCTATTATGCTTCAAAGACTCTAAACCCAGCTCAATTAAATTATTCCACTACTGAAAAAGAACTGTTATCTATGGTTTTTGTTTTGGAAAATTTTTGATCATATTTGCTTGGTATTAAAGTGATTGTTTATTCTGAACATATAGCTTTACGATACTTGCTCACAAAGAAAAAAGCAAAACTAAGGCTGATCAAATGGATTCTCCTCCTTCAGGAATTCGACTTAGAGATTAAAGTTAAGAAGGGGGCATAAAACATAGTGGTGGACCATCTCAGTTGTTTTATAAAGGAAGAAGATGATAACCTTCTGCGAGAAACCTTTCCAGATGAGCAATTATTTTCTGTTGATACAACACTACCATGATATGTAGACATTGTCAATCTTTTATTTACTAATAAATTACCTCTTGGTTTGTCAAAGGTTTAGAAGGATAAGCTACAAAGTGAAGCGAAGTATTATAAATGGGATGACTCGTATCTTTGAAGGCACTATACAGATCAAGTTATGAGTAGGTGTGTACTGGAAAATGAATCATCATCAATTTTAGCCTTATGACATTCGTTAGCGTGTAGAAGATATTTTTGGAGTGAAAAGGACAACTCATAAAGTTCTAGAGATCAACTTCTATTAACCAACATTGTTCAAAGATGTATATACTTTCTGTGAATTCTATGATAGATGTTAATGGTCAGGTAACTTGTCCCATAAGGATCAACTGCCACAAACTCCTTCACTTTTTTGTGAAATTTTTGACGTTTAGGGCATTGATTTAATGAGACCTTTCCCTCTTTCTTTTGTTTTTACTTACATATTGCTTGTGATTGATTATGTTTCTAAATGGATGGAAGCCAAAACAACCAAGACTAACGATGCAAAGGTTGTTGTAGATTTTGTTAAGGCTAAGATTCTTTCTAGGTTTAGGATACCGAAAGCCATCGTTAGTGATAGAGGAACTCATTTCTGCAATAGGGTGATAGAAGTAATGTTTAGAAAATATAACATCAAACACATAGTTTCTACTGCTTACCACCCCTAAACCAACTAGCAAGCTAAAGTCTCAAATCGAGAAATCAAGTTAATCCTAGAGAAAACCATGCAGCCTAATAGGAATGATTGGAGCGTAAGACTGGAAGACACATTATGGGCCTATAGGACAGCTTACAAAACACCAATTGGGATGTCACTATATATGCCAGTGTTTGGGAAGCCATGTCATCTTCTTGTGGAATTACAACATAAAGCATACTTGCCTATCAGAAGATGTAACACAAATTTGGACAATGCAGGAGTGCATAGGAAGTTGCAACTTCAAGAGTTGGAAGAGATGAGGAATAAGTCATATCAAAATGCAATGATATATAAGTAAAGGAGGAAAGCTTTTCATGATAAAACGATTTTGAGGAAAAGCTTCTCGGTGGGCCAGAAAGTGTTACTATATCATTCCAAACTCAAACTCTTTGCAAGTAAGTTGCGTTCTCATTGGGTTGGTCCATTGGTATCACTCTTGTCTTTCCTTTTGGTTCAATAGAGATATGGAGCCTCAAAACTGACAAGCATTCAGAGTGATACCAATGAGGATATGACCGGTGTCACTTAATACACACAACTAGAGGTTGAGCCAATGAAGATAAACAAAGGCATTACTTGGAGGCAACCTAAGGGAAGCCAATTTTTGTTTCTTTACATTTTCACATTTACTATTTTTGTTAATTGCTTCAATTATTGCATTTGATGTTACATTGAGGACAATGTAACTTTTAAGTATGGGGGTGGGGTATATTAGTTTTTATGCATGTTTTTTAGCTTAGTTGTAGCTTATATGACTTCTTAGGCAGTTTTCAAAATCAAACGAACAAAATTGAAAATTTTTATTATTTCTATTGCTTTTAAGATTATTTAGTTATAATTAGAGTGTGAATTGATTAGTAAAATTCATAGGAAAATTTGGCATGTATTTTTATGCCTATGATTTGTTAATATGCATCATTCTTAGAAGAGTGGTGACTAGTGGTAGATAAAAACCAGTGAAGTTTTGATTCGTATTAGACTAACATGTCTATATCAGTCTCATTATTTTGTTTGTTATGTGTGACTTTCATGACATATGCATCCCTACTTCGCATAGATTTTCTATTCAAGACCACATTTTTATCACATATGTTTTTATGAAAATGATTAAGCATTCCTTGTTGATTACGAGTTACATTAGCCAAATAACCTACCCAATTATGTGAATTTTCCTTTGCTAACCCCCTTTGAGCTTTATTATCATTTTCTTTTGTATAAACCACATTACATGTACTCAACCAAATGCCCTACCTAAGTCTTAAAGCTAGTGGAGCATTTATTGATTCTTGATGAATGTGATTATACAAAAGTCTAAGTGTGGGGTTATACATACATGTGGGTTGGTTATATTTGTTAAAATTCCATCTTATGAATCCTATATTGATGTAGTTTCTATCCCTTTTATTTTTGAAAAGAAAGAAAAAAAGAAAAAATATGAGTTTGAATAAAAGTATCAAGGAGGAAATACAATTGTTGTGAAAAGTTGTTAATAATTTGTCCTTCTTAAGTTATATTGATTGGGTGTTTGAATATATTGCATATGAGGCAGATGTTGATTTAGATGGAGCACTTTTTGCATTATGTTCATGAGGCTTATGGTGTGAGAGTTGAATTGATTTGTAAAACATAATTGTTGCATTCCTTATAGTTGACGATACCCAGTTTTGAATGGATTTTAACTTATGCGCTTGATATCTCATTAAGTGTTACTTTTGCTTCACTGGCTTGATGTCTTTTATGCTACATTACCCAAAATACATCTCACCTTACTCTTACCCATATTAGAACCTTAGAAAATTCCTTTGATTCATGATTACGTATGTTACTTTTAGTGGTGGAGAAATGAAATGATATGCAAAGTTATGGATTGTTGTG
>JANSVA010000009.1:3224882-3240935 GCA_025504915.1 Erythroxylum reticulatum | reverse complement strand
GGCTATCATCAGCTCAGAATCAAGGAGTCTGGTGTAAGCAAGACAGCCTTTAGGACTCGTTATAGGCATTACAAGTTCCTAGTCATGCCATTCGGACTGACCAATGCTCCGATTGCATTTATGGATCTTATGAATAGGGTCTTCAAGGAGTATTTGCATCAGTTTGTCATAGTGTTTATCGATGACATTCTGGTTTATTCCAAGAGTGAAGAGGAACATAAGGAGCACCTTAGGATAGTATTGCAAACACTGAGGGAGAAGGAACTTTATGCCAAATTCAGCAAATGTGAATCCTGGCTTCATGAAGTAATTTTCCTTAAACATATAATATCAAAATATGAGGTGCATATTGATCCAAAGAAAATTGAAACAGTGGTGAATTGGCATGGACTAAAGATAGTGGCAAAAAACGAGAAGTTTTATAGGTCTAGCAGGGTATTGTAGGAGATTTGTGGAAGGATTTTCTATGATAGCTGATCCGATGACCAAGTTGTTGAGGAAGAATCAAAAGTTTATCTAGAGTGATGAATGTCAAAAGAGCTTTGAGGAGCTTAAGTACAGATTGACAAGTGCTCCAATCCTGACCTTGCCTATAGGAGATAAAGGTTATACAGTTTGTAGTGATACTTTAAGGAAGGGTTTGGGTTGTGTATTGATGCAAGGAGACAAGGTGATAGCTTATGCCTCGTAGCAGCTAAAACCTTATGAATTGAATTACCCGACCCATGAGCTGGAATTGGCAGCAGTGATTTTTACTTTGAAGATTTGGAGACCTTATTTGTACGGGGTTCAAACAAAGATTTTTACATACAATAAAAGTCTCAAATATTTGTTGAGCCAAAAGGAACTGAATTTGAGACAAAGAAGGTGGTTAGAGTTGCTCAAGGATTATGACCTTTTGATTGAGTACCATCTAGGAAAGGCGAATGTGGTAGCAGATGCCTTGAGTAAGAAATCCTTTATAGCTCATGTTCGAACAGTTTATCTATCGTTATTAGAAGAAATGGCGAAGCTTAGAATAAGCTTGAAATAGGAGGAACCAAATTGTATTTTTGCTAATTTCATAGTGAGACCGATACTAAGGGAAAAAGTTAAGGAGTTACAAGCACAGGATGCAGAATTGAGCAAGCTCTGAGAAGAAATTCAGAATGACAAGAAATCTAAAGTGGTAGTGAGGGATGACGAACTTATGGTTGTCGAAAACAGAATTTGTATTCCAAATGTCAAGGAAGTAAAGGATGAAATACTAGATGAGGCACACAATGCACTTTATTCCATGTACCCAGGTAGCACCAGGATGTACAGAGATCTGAAAGAGCGTTTCTGGTAGAAAGGCATGAAGAGAGATGTAGCAGAATCTGTGAGCAAGTGTCTAGTGTGTCAGTAAGTTAAGGCTGAACACCAGGAACCTTTTGGCAAGTTAAGGTCATTGTCCATTCCTGAATGGAAGTGGCAATGGGTGACTATGGATTTTTTAATGGGTTTGCCTAAGACCAGTAGGAAGCATGATGCTATATGGGTCATTGTTGATTGGTTGACGAAGTCAATCCATTTTCTAGCAATTAAACATACTGACTCTCTGCATGTACTAGCAAAAAAGTATATTGATGAGATAGTGAGACTGCATGGGATTCCAGACTCTATAGTTTCTAACAAGGATCTTTGGTTTACTTCGAAATTCTGGGGAAGCCTACAAAAGGCTTTGGGAACCAAGTTAAATTTTAGCATTGCTTTTCATCCTCAAACATATGGACAATCTGAGAGGACCATTAGGATCCTTGAAAGAATGCTCAGGGCATAGGTGATGGATTTCAGGGGCGCTTGGGATAAACACTTGCCATTGATCGAATTTGCTTATATTAATTCGTATCATTCGAGCATTCAGATGACTCCTTATGAAGTAATGTATGAAAGGAAATGTAGAACTCCAATATGTTGGGATGAAGAAGGAGAGAGGAAACTGATAGGGCCAGAGTTACTTCAGATGATAGTCGACAAGGTTAATTTGGTTAAGCAACGGCTTAAGGCAACACAGAATAGAACGAAAAGTTATACTGATGCACACCGAAAGCAAATGGAGTATGAAGTCGGTGAGAAAGTCTTTCTTAAGACGTCTCCTTGGAAAGGAGTCATGAGGTTTGACAAGAAGGACAAGTTGAGTCCGAGATATGTGGGTCCTTATGAGATTGTAGAGAGGATCGGACCACTAGCCTGTAGGTTGGCATTGCCACTAGAATTGTCACAGATACATGGCATCTTTCATATGTCCATGTTAAAGAGGTATAGATCGGATCCCTCTCGTATTATTCAGACCACTGAGGTTTAGCTGAGAGATGATCTAAGCTATGAGGAAACTCTAGTGGAGATCTTGGACACTAAAATAAGACAGTTCAACTAGTCAAAGTTATATGGAGAAACCATTATGTGGAAGAGGCCACGTGGGTACCTTTGGAAGCCATAAAGGAGAAGTACCCACACCTTTTTAACAATTAAGGTAAGAATTTTGAGGACAAAATTCTTTTAAGAGGGGGAGAAATGTTGTCCCCTGAATTTTTTTTAATGAATAAGCATGATTAGATTAATTTTCGAGTCTTGCTAGATTAATTTGTGTTGGAATTAATTAACATGTTAATATGAGTGAGATTATATGACATAGGTTAATTGAATTAAAGTGTTGGGTGATAAGATTGCATGAGGGGCATTGTTGAAACTTCACTTAAGTTGTAAAGTCTTAAGGCCTTGAAGGAAGGGGAGAAAAGGGGAGAAAAAAACTTGTTGTCTTGCTTTTGGAAGAAGTCAAAAACGTGAATGAGAAAAGAGAGAGAAGCACAAAAAAAGAGAGAAAGAAGAGAAAAGAAGGGAGGTAATCTAGGTTTCAATTTTTCTTACTCTTCAAGAGGGATTTTAGGGTTGAGCAAGAAGGGGAAAAGGAAGAGGAAGGTTAAAGCTTCAATTAGAGCTAAGAGACTCATTGTTTGGTGAAGATTCAAGGTAAGTTGGTATTTTAATATTTGGATTTTTGGAAGGGATTTGGTTCAAAGAGCTTAGAAAATACATGTGGATAAGTATTCTAGGATCAATTTCATGCATAGGTTTCTTTGGGTTTTCCAATTGGAGTTCATTTTTTAATGGGGATTCTTGGTAATGTTGAAGGGAGGCAAGAGGAGCAAGAGGAGAGACATCCTTGAGCAAGTTTTCAAGCAAGGAGACTAAGGTAGGTTACATATTTATAATTGAATAATAAGCCATCAATGTTTTTTTCAAGAAAGTGAAATAAATGTTTTCAACTACTTGTAAATGTGCATTTATTATTCTTTAAATCCTTTGAGAAAGTGCCACATGATGTGTGTATGAATTTTATGGATGAACTATGAAACAAAAATGGAAATTATTTTGAAAGGATACCAAGTATATGAAATCAAGTTTCCAAAAATGTGCCAATTGGGTAAACTATTTTCCATTCACGAATTACATGTTATGTGGGTTTGGTGTAGTCCATTCAAGAATGTCACGTGCACGTTGACCAAGTTAAAGGCTGGTCCCACCTGCCTGCTAGTGGTAAGGAGCTCCTTCATGGACTCCCTCAAGTTTACGACTATATAGGACCATTATGCAGAATTGTGTAGTTCGTCATGTTTATGGATCTGCCCAAACCATTATGATGTGCTTATGTGTTTACATGGGTTGACAAGTTTGACGATTGTTTGACTTATGCAAGTTGTGAAATTTATGTTGTATAGATTTTCATGAAAATTTGTTATGATCATAAGGGTTTTCAAGGGTTTTTGCTTGTTATCGATTATAAAATTGTTACCCACGAGCTTTAAGCTCACCCTCATTCCTTCTTATCTACAGGCGATGAATAAGATATCGAGTGATTGAGTCGAGAGTCAAGGAATCACTCTAATTTGCATATTTTGTTTTTTTTGAAGTTAGATAATGTAAAATAAGACTTTAGTCGCATTTTGAAAAATCATTGTTCTTATAAAGTTGGTATTTTTGGATTATGATGTAAGGTGGCTCGAAATGCCCACTAGTCGCATTTGTAAAACTTTATTCTTTTAATGTTAATGAAACGTGAATGGTGCATAGATTATGTGAGTTGAAATTTAGATACACGTGAAGAAGTAATCAACTTGAGTTAATGATTTTGGAACATAAATCGTTCATATATATATATATATATATATATGTATGTATGTGTAAGTGAGATGTTATGGAAAGAAAGGAATTATGACTGATCAGATGTAGTTGAAGGTGATGAGACAAATGAGTTGAGATTTAAGAGTTTAATGAAATCATTTTGGTATCTAAATGGTTATGCTGAGAACATTCCAAGTTTGCATAGTGTAAAATTTCAAGTCTTCCATAAGGGAAAAATTTGTGTTCTGACTTTAGGATAAAATCTGTATTGATCTAGGATGAATTTGACAAGTTTTCTTTATAAAATTTGTAGCTTGTCTTTCTAACTTTTAAACACTATAAAGTATGGAATTTTTAGATATTGGAATCAAAAGTTATGGTCCTTATAAATGGAGATGCTTAGGACTATAGGACGTATCATCTAGTGATGATGTATCGTCTGGTGATGACATGTCATCTAGTAAGGACGTATCGTATGGTGATGACATATCGTCTGATGATGACGTGTCGTCTGGTGAAAATGTATCACCTGATGAGGACACTTTGTCTAGTGAGGACGTATCATCTGGTGAGAATGCTTCGTTTGGTGAGGACGCTTCATCTGGTGATGTCATATTGTCTGGTGATGACGTCATATCGTCTAATGCACTGTTCATCTGATCCTATCGTCTAGTCACAGTTTTGACCCTATAAATGATCGAATTTCACTTGGAGTCTTCATGGAAGTTGTAGATCTAGAAGTTCTCTTTTAAACAATCTAATAATGACCCCAATCTGAGGTTTGCAGAGAAAGTTATGCTAATTCTCCCAAAAGAGGTACAATATGATTGAGGACATAAACATACTTGATTCTTTTGGCGATAACTTCATCACTTGACCTCCAAATGAAGTGATTCTTAAAGGAATAGATTTCTAATACATTTTGCTACCTCTCCTTAAAAATTGGTAACTTTTGATGTAGATTTGAAAAATATTGATGTAAAGAATATGAGGGATTGGTTGGAAGACCATAATTGGGTTATGAATGTACATGGATTTTAGGCATATCTTGAATCATAGAGCTCTGAATGAGGTGGTTCTTGTTTCAAAACAAACAAGAGGTAGAGAGCTACAATTTTTTTGAAGAAGTCAAATTGTGATTTGGTATTTAATTGGTGTGGGCACATCACCCTTATAAGACGATGACTAATGAGGAGTCATTGAAATAACCCCACAAGGAAGCCCTCTCACACTTTATGACTCCGGATTGTTGGGCTCTAAAAATTACAAGGTATTAGGCTCAAATCTCACGACTCTGATGTTGGGCTCCAGAAGCGGGGTCCAATAATCTATGCTCCCATCAGCCTTGAGTTTCACAATACATACCCATCTACACCTAATTGTTTTATTTCCTTTGGGTAATAAAATAAAGTCATATGTAGAGTTCCTTTGTAAGGTTTCCATCTCTTCATTCATTGCCTTAGTCCACTTTGGATCATTCAAAGCTTCCTACACATTCAAATTAATAGAAATACTAAATAATTGATTAACAGCAAGTGCATATGACAGACAATTTTTTAGTAGAAACATAATTATTGATAGGGTATTTGACGTTGGCGTTAAGATCAGGTTCATATTGTGTCTTTGGCAAACCTTTATTTGATCTTTATGGGTATCTCAGAAAAGGAAAAAGAAATTCATTGCTAAAATTGTTAGATACTGGACTTGAGATTACCTGATATTTTCCATTTTGGATATTCTAGATGGACTCTTTAGTTAATGGTGTTGTTTTAGGTAAGTCTGTGTTATTAGGTTGTTCTTCTGGGTTATCATTGTTATCAACTTCTTCCAATTTGGTCCTCATCTGTATTGCCTGGAATATCGACAACTTGTCCAATTCCAACACTCATATGCATTTACTGATTTGTCTTGTAATGTATTCCCTTTACTACCATTTTCTCCCTGAAGGGAAGAAGTTGAAACCCCCTGAATAATATGGTTCTAACTCCTGAAAAGAGGCATCCACAGTTACATACATTTTTTGAGTTTAAGGATCATAACACCAATACCTTTTTTGAAAATTTGAATATCTAACAAAACATGTCTTTTGTGCATAAGGATCAAGTTTAGTTCTCAAGAACTTAGGGATATGAATGTACGTTATACAACCAAAAACTCTATGTTCAAGGTTTGGGAGATGAGGAATTGAAAGTAAGGATTGCATTTTTTGTTGTGGAGTTTGAAAATCTAAACCCCAAGATGGTGATCTACTGATGATATAAATCGTAGATTTTACTACCTCTCACTAATAAAAATGTGGCATGTTCATCCCAAAGAGAGAAGCATAGACCACCTCTAATATATGTCTATTCCTCCTTTCCATTAAGACATTATGTTATGGAGTATAAGTACACCAAAATTTGATGTCAAATTCCAAGGTGATTCAAATGACCAAACCATTGATGCCATAACTAGACAGTGGCTTGAGCTTTTTCTTAACTATTAGTCTGATGTGTAGGATAGAATTTTTGTACTCCACTCTTTGTTAATTCCAAGTAATATATTTTGCCTCATTTAACATCATAAGCAAGAGTCTTCCGAGTTAGAATATCCTGAAAACACACATAATAAAGGCCAAAAAGTTACAATACATTTTAGAGCTAAAGTAACCTATCCAACAAACAGGAGATTATACTTAAGGGATGGCTTGACTAAGACTGAATTTAGTGTAAGAGAATTAGACAAGGTAATAGATCCTTGCCCAACAATAGAGCACATACTACCATCAGCTGCGGAAACAATTGATTGAGGGGATGAAATGATGGACTGTAATTGGCTAGAATATGTAATCATATGATCATATGCACATGTATCAATAATCCATATTTTTTTCCTAGAAATTGTAGAGAAAGCATTTGCCTTACCCACAATACTTGAATGAGCAACATTTGCTATGAGCACTGACGTTTCCTCTCCTTTAGATTCTAGTTCATTCATAATTGCCAACATTGCCTTTTGAACAACCTTTTTTGTCGATTTTTTGAAAAATCCCACCATTCAGGATAGCCAATAATTTCAACAATGTTTCTTTGAGTGACCTATTTCACCACAATAATCACATAAAATTGTTATACTTATTTTTGTGATTCTTTCCTAATCTAGATGATGATCGTTGTTAATTATGATTAGCCAGCTACATTGCGTGTTTAGAGATTGAGCGAAGTCCTCCTATTGTTTGTCTTTGTTGATAATCTCTTCTTATATATGAATATGTGCTTGCTAAGTCAAGTTTTGGGTCTTTGATAAGATCTCTCCCCAAGCCTAATCAAATTCATAGTCAAGTCTACCCGGGAAAATATAAACTCAGAGCATAGTCATTGCTGCATATAATTGGACTTCTCCTTCAATAATTCCTTCTTGAGAAATTAACCTATTGTCAATTTCTTGAAAAATAGCTGCAAGTTCATTATAGTATGTTGATAATGGCTACCATCTTGTCTCGTTGAAAAAGACTTCTGATTCAATTCAAAGAGACGGTTTCATTAGATTCATCATAGAAGGTTTTTTATATAGCCTCTCATATTTCTCTAAGAGTAGGAAGATAAATAAATCATTACATTAGTGATGGAATCATTGAATCAACAAGCCAACTTTTCAGTAATCTATATCTCAAATTTTTGGTCTTAAGGAGCAGATTTTTTTATTGCCCCAGTGCGATATCCAGCCTTATGGGGTGCTCCTATTCGCATTTTCGTAAGTTGGGACCATAATGAATAATTGTTCTCGTCGAGTATAATACTTGATGGAAAAGTGGACTAGTCTTGTTGCATGATAGTTGGTTGTGTTGGTGGGTGATTCATTGTTGTTGGATTAAGAGATCCTCGGAAATCCATTTGATTTTTTGAGTACAGGTTCCAAAGGTTAGGACGCGTGTCGAGAGTTTTCTCCAGTTGTCCATACTGTGGTTAAGAATATGTGGACGTTGCTTGCTGGTTTGCTGGTGAAATTTAATGTTCAAAACTGATAAAGTTGAAAGTTTGCTGGTTAGGCCTAGACCTTGACACTAACGCTACACTACATGGAGCTCGCCTGGTTGGCCTTTCGTCCAGCCCCAAAGCTGGTTTGCTAATGGTGTTACATCTACTATTAGTTGGAGCCTTGTGGAGTCCGTGATTATATTTAATGTTGGTGCATTAACGATTTATCAATTGCTATTATACAACACCCGCATGGGCCACAAAATGATGGTGCGTCTACGGAGTAGCGTCAATGATTTTAATAATGATACGCCTATGCAATGTGGCATCTACTCATGGGCTGTACGTGTGCTAGGATTTCACCAGACAAAAAGAATTCAGCTAACAATGACAAGAATCTGTTATAGGTGGGTATGGCTCCAAATCCTCTGTCCCATTTATTCGGGACCAATTCTGTCCCCTTCATCCACAATCATTGATTTAGCTGGAGTCCACAAAAATTTATGGTTATGAATAAATGGAACAGAGTAGGTCCAGAGTAAATGGGACAGATGGTTTGGTCCCGGTGGGTATGTTTTGTTAGCGATAGCTACACGAATGATAACTAAATTCGGGACAGCCACATCTTTTTTCAAACTTAAGTGATTCAGATTTTTTATGTTTGTATTACATTTCAAAATTTCACAACATGGTAAGCACTCAATATCAGAAACTAATTTAAGTGTGGTAAATTGATAATGCTATAGACTTTTTAAATGCCACTCTTGGAAATATTTTGAATAATCTTGGAATTCGGCATCAAAACTCATGCACTTATACTCCACAATAGAATGGCTTAACGGAAAAGAGGAATAGAAAAATATTAGAGGTGGTTCGTGCTTCTCTCTTTGGGATGAACATGCCATGTTTTTATTAAGAAGAGGTAGCAAAATCTATAGTTTATCTCGTCAATAGATCACCATCTTGGGTTTTAGATTTTCAAACCCTCAATAGAAAATATCATCCTTACTTTCAATTCCTTATCTCCCTAACCTTAAACCTACAGTTTTTTGTTGTACAGTATAAATTCATATCCCTAAGATCTTTAGAACTAAACTTGATCCTTATGCAATGTGTGCTTATTAGATATTTAGGGACCGTTTGGTTCCACTTTTATTTTTCTGTTGTTGTTTTTGGTTTCTGTTTCCTATTTTTGGTTTCTATTTTTTCTAAAAAAATGAAAACCTGTTTGGTTGAAATTTCTAACAAACTCATTATTATCATCATCATTATTATTATTATTATTTATTGTTAATAATAATAATATTATTAATTATTGTTATAAATTTTCTACTTACCAAATTAATAATAATAGTATTAAACTCATTATTATTATTATTATTATTATTATTATTATTATTATTATTATTAAGTTATTCTTATTCTTATTAATTTTATTATTATTATTTTTATTATTACATTATTAAACTCATTATTATTATTATTATTATTATTATTATTAAGTTATTCTTATTCTTATTAATTTTATTTTTATTTATTAATTAATAATAATAATTATTATTAATTTTTAATAAGTTGTTATTATTACTATTATTATTATTATTATTATTTTTGAGATAGAAAGCAGAGATATGTTGATTTTCTGTTGAAGAAAACATGTTGTCAAAATTAAGAGAAACGATGTTTTTTAGTTTCTGTAAAACTATTGTGGTTTTTTTATTTTTAGAAACAAAAAATCGAGTAAACCAAACACGTTTTACTTATCTATTTTTCTTTTTACAAAAACGACAAAAAAGGAAAAAAACAAAAACAAATAGTCTCTAAGTTAGACTAATCAAACATAAAATAAAAATAAAAAAATCATGGTCAATTTGAATAATTTTAGGTCAAATTGGTCCGACTCACCTAATAGCCTATTCAGACGTCAGCAGCTTGGAATATCTGTCACGTTGATTTCATAAAGTCATAGTAAATCATTTTATTACATTAAGAAAACATTATGTAAGAACAAAAAGAGTTGTTAAGACAGAAAACAAGTTGAATGTTTTGCGTAACCGGTAAAGCCGGTCGTACACTATCGACGTAGAAGAGGAATGCTTTCTATGTACAGTGTTACCTACTAAAGTTTGGTTTTTTTCTTTGTTTTCGTACAAAATTTTATCTTTTTTATTACAGAGAACACTGTTGTTGCTGACCACTTGACCTCGATGTTTCCTTGACATTTCCGTAGTGTTTGTACTGTCTCTTTTTTTTTCTCTCTTTCAGACAAGTAATCTAATAACTCACTAACAAGAAGCTGACGTTGAAAAGTGAAGAGAAAGGAAGTTCCTTTGATACTTTCTTGGCACCAACCAAATTGGGAGGAGTCCTCAAGTTCTTCTTTCTTTTTATTTTTTGTAATCTGATTTCTTATTTTCAAGTAAGTTACTGTCAACCCTTTTGATCTTTGGCGATCTGAGTTGATTCTTCTGCCGAATTCAATTTCTGGTCTTTACCATGTTTATATTCTTAGTTTTTTTAATTTTTTATTTTGAGTCGATTTTTTGTTGGGATAGTAATTGCATCGTGAGTTGAGAAGGAAACCGGTGATGAGGCGGTTTTCGGATTCCGTTTTTAGATTTTCCGGGAATCTAGCATGTTTTAAAGTTTCCATTTTTGTTCAGTTTCTCCTGTAAAAGTTTCCATTTTTGGGATGCGGGGCTATGGAAATGGAAGTTTTCCAAGGGATTTGAAACTGCGATGTTGCAACTCTTCATTCTTTGTAATCTGTTTCTGGGTCTTCGTCTCCCTTGCTGTTAGTGAGTGTTTGTGAACTTTATCCATGGATTGGGATGTTTCCAACTTGTGCTTCGTTTCGTTGCGTTTGTTGTCGGGTTTAAACCAGGATTTTTCTAACGTTTGCAGGAGTTCGTATGTGATGCTTTGTTCGAAGTTCTTGAAGAGATTTGTCGGGTTTTGTTGATAACATCAAACCAAGTTCAGTTATGAATTATCCTCGGGACAAGTCTGTGAGGTTCGTTTTCTTTTTTGTTTCTTGGGATTGCTATGTTCTCACATTGCCACTGTATATTCATTCTTATTTGAGTCTGATAGTTGGTGTTTAGGATTTTCTGATATGTGAGTTGGTTTCATTTTAACTTGTTATAAGATTGTGTTTTCTTAAGTGTAAATGTTATACACTTGACTTCTTACATTGATGTTGTTTCAGGTTTCAGGATTGGAATTCGGAAAAAAGTGTAGAAGGACAGTACTCTGACAGTCATGTGTTATATTCAGGAAAATTTAGAAAGACTATAAGCTCAGTTTCTGAAAAGTTTCACAGAAGATTGGGGTCTGGTTCTGAAAGAATTAAAAGGATCAGAAAATCTTTGAAATCATATTCCTTTGGCAGTTCTGCTGACAAAAGCTCAAGTTCCAGAATAAAAATTCTTGATCCACAGGGGCCTTTCCTTCAAAAGTGGAATAAGATATTTGTATTGTCATGTCTGGTTGCTGTTTCACTAGATCCCTTGTTCTTTTACGTTCCTGTTATTGATGATGACAAGAAGTGCCTTAGCTTGGATGAGAAAATGGAGGTTACTGCCAGTGTTTTGCGTTCATTCACTGATGTCTTCTATATACTTCACATTATTTTTCAATTTCGCACTGGTTTTATTGCTCCTTCGTCTCGAGTTTTTGGAAGGGGAGTGCTTGTTGAAGATGCATGGCCAATAGCAAAGAGATATCTGTCATCGTATTTCTTGATCGACATTCTTGCAGTCCTTCCTCTCCCACAGGTGAAGTGTAGCCTCTAGATTCTGTTTAGCATACAAGTGAATCTTTTCTATCTTTGTCGGCCCATCATATTTCCTGGAATAAGCTTTCTATTTAGTTAGACTTTGTGCATTGTGTTGTATTTAACATTGTTCATATGATCCAAAGACTCAGGAAAATTACCAACTTTAAATAGTTATATTCAGTACTGATGACATTTCAACTCTAGGATTTTAATTGTGGAAATGGTTCGACACTCTTGAAGCATCTGGATTAACATTTTATGTAGATAGAATAGGGGTGATTTGGAAATAGACATAACCTTTGGCATGTATTTTGGGGTTTGATACTATATCTGGAATCTTAACTTCATGGTTTACACGCAGGTGGTGATTCTAATAATCATCCCAAAGATGAGGGGCTCAAGATCTTTGAATACAAAGAACTTGCTGAAATTTGTTGTCCTTTTCCAGTATTTGCCAAGGGTCATGCGGATTTACCCGTTGTACAAGGAAGTTACAAGAACTTCTGGAATACTTACAGAAACAGCCTGGGCTGGAGCTGCATTCAATCTGTTTCTTTACATGGTAGCTAGTCATGTAAGTTTGTACTGCTATAACAATGCTTATTTTCGTAGATAATGGACAGATATACATTATTCCTATGTGCCGACGCCTCAGTGATTCGGAACAGGATTCCTTGGCATTGGGTTTCAGGAGAATTTTCATCTTTTCATTCCATTTATTCTATTCTCTAATTTATTCCTGTATATTCCTATATTCTTTCTTTATCTGCATTTGCATGATAAGCATATGTTTTGTGTGATTCATCAACGGAGACTGCTTTTCATTATGCAAAGAGTTTTTACTTAAAGCATTGGCACTTTGATTGTAATAGTATTAATAGATAAGTTTCTATTTAAATTTCAATAAATTAAGCATGCACTATTAGCTCCCCTAGTTAGTTTGCATGAACAGAAGATATTGTTCACAGAAATGCTATTTCTGGCTTTAGTACAAATGTTTAGATGGTTATTGTCAAATTCTGATTTCAGGTATTTGGAGCCTATTGGTACTTGTTTTCCATTGAGAGACAAACTTCTTGCTGGAAAGATGCCTGTTGGAAAACTGGATGTAACAGGAATACTCTCTATTGTGGTGGTGAAGTAGGGAATAAGACATTCCTTAATGACTATTGCCCAATACAGTCGGATAAACAGGTTTTCGAATTTGGAATATTCCTCGACGCTCTCAAGTCTGGTGTTGTAGCTTCTACTGATTTTCCGAAGAAGTTCTTTTACTGTTTTTGGTGGGGCTTGCGAAATCTCAGGTACAGCATTTTGCAGTTTGCCATCAACTTACAAACGTAATGTGTGGTGCCTTATGTTTGATGCTTTTTTTGCAGTTCTCTTGGCCAAAACCTTGGTACAAGTACCTATGTCTGGGAAATCTGCTTTGCAGTTTTCATTTCTATCTCCGGTTTGGTCCTGTTCTCATTTCTTATTGGAAATATGCAGGTTGGTGCTGATAACTTCTATTTCCAGTCCTTTATGCAATTATGGTTTTTAGAATATAATCAGAATCTCGGTATTCCATACACCTTTCGTTGTAAGGTCTGTTGTTTTATTGCAAGTGCTGGTCATGAGCTGAATTTTACGGTCATGTGCTCATCATTTGTGGTCATAAGTTTCCAAGTTTCCATTTGATGTCATTGGATTTCTGGTTTGTGGATGTCCAATAGTAAAGTTCCGCTGAAACCAATGCTTTGATGGTGGCTGCATTTTCATCTGGTGTTCTTCATTGTTGATGTTTCACATACCTGTTTTCTTTAATGTTTCTGGTACTCATACATCTTTTGCTCGTCTCGACATGATTCTTGATTGGTTTTCAATGAACTTCTTGTAATTCTTGCATTGTTAGGCTAAAATACTTGAATTTCATTGGATATTAAGTGTGATGAGCCAATGTTGCTTTGAACAGACGTATTTGCAGTCCACTACTACAAGACTAGAGGAAATGAGAGTTAAAAGGCGAGATGCTGAGCAGTGGATGTCTCATCGTTTGCTTCCTGAGAATTTGAGGGAACGGATCAGGCGATATGAACAATATAAGTGGCAAGAGACCAGAGGTGTTGATGAAGAAACTCTGGTTCATAATCTTCCCAAGGACCTTAGAAGGGACATAAAACGCCATCTCTGCTTGGCTCTGCTCATGAGAGTGAGTTCTACCATCTTCTGCAATTTTCTGATCACTTGGGGTGCTTTCTTTTGTAATCTGTATGTCATCAACTAACTCTCTGTTTTCTGGATGCATTTGAAGGTGCCAATGTTTGAGAAAATGGATGAACAACTGTTAGATGCTATGTGTGACCGTCTGAAACCAGCACTCTACACAGAGGAAAGCTACGTTGTTCGTGAGGGTGATCCAGTGGACGAGATGCTCTTCATCATGCGAGGGAAATTGTTGACGACGACCACTAATGGTGGAAGAACTGGTTTCTTCAACTCTGAGTACCTCAAGGCTGGTGACTTCTGTGGTGAAGAACTTCTGACATGGGCTCTAGACCCCCATTCATCATCAAACCTTCCCATCTCAACCCGAACTGTGCAGACCCTTTCGGAAGTTGAAGCTTTTGCTTTAATGGCTGATGACCTGAAGTTTGTTGCTTCCCAGTTCCGGCGGCTCCACAGCAAACAACTCCGTCACACGTTCAGGTTTTACTCTCAGCAATGGAGGACATGGGCAGCCTGTTTTATCCAAGCTGCGTGGCGGCGATACAGTAAAAAGAAGCTGGAAGAATCCCTCAGACAAGAAGAGAACAGGCTGCAAGATGCATTAGCCAAGGCGAATGCAACTGGAAGCACACCAAGTTTAGGTGCAACTATATATGCCTCTCGCTTTGCTGCCAATGCTCTACGTGGTCTGCGACGTAGCAGAACATGCAAGGTAAGAATGGCTGACAGAGTACCGCCTATGCTTCCTCAGAAACCGGCAGAACCTGATTTTACGGCTGATGAACGATAGGCAGGATTGACTGTATTATTAATTGTGATATGTGCACTAAGTGGAAAGTGAAGAAGCTTTTTCGTTTAAAGGGAAAGAAAGGTGGAAGCTGGAACGCTGCGATTAGTAGCTAGGCCAGTTTGGTGGGTTGCAGTAGATCTGGAGGATGTAGTATATGTGTTTGTGTATATTGTCAAATGTTGTATTGTTTTTGTCAACTTTTACAAGGTTGATTGGAACTTGGAAGGTAATTTGGACAATGAAGCAATGAATACAATTCCTTTCAATTGAAAGTTCTGCATGAACATCAAGATAAAGTAGGAAACACGAAAGTGTCTTACTACCAGTTCCCCAAATGTAGGAAGAAAGAAAGTTAGAGACAAAAAGCAAGATTTTCCATCTCATTTTTCTTGGTACGACCCATTCTCTTCCTGATAAGTATAACACGGGCTTATGGCTTCGCAGCGAGCCATGATTGATAAACATATGTCGTTGATTTCAGAATTTGCTTCTTCCACTTCATTTCTCTTGGAATCACAGAGACTTCACTTCCCTCTTTAAAAATGTTGGCGATGCAAAGGACGCAGAGTGAATCTGTTCAGGAAAACACAAGAACTGAGTTAAAAGTTTAATGAGTAAAATCTTTCAGACAGGAACTAACGACTTAAACGTCTTAAACGAGGTAGAGAAAGCATACCAAAAAACTGCAGGTCATGTCGTTCAACTTAACAAGCATCCTGAACATTAGAGATATCCCCAAGAAAACAGGAAACTGATGAGCAAACAAGTAATTACCTCTGAATTATAGAGCCTGAGATCTCTTTTATGATTGATAGCTCCTTCTACCTTCTCAAGAGGATTCACAGGATTCAGAAAGTCAACAGGTGATCCCTCCTTTGACCATAATAAAAATCCTATTAACACCACTGCACAGGTAAGGAATCAGGCCATAAGTAAAGAATTGTCTCAAAGTAACATAGAAAATTAGAACTGCCTCGCAGACTTCAAGGTAGAGAAGTCACTCAAGAAATTGGGAATAGAATTTAGAAGTTGTAGAAAAGAAATACGAACAACTTTAGATCCTCATCACCTTGGATATGTGGGGACGGTTGGCCAGGCACAACTTTCCGCCATGTTACAGAGGACCCCTCCAGGCCTCAATGCCCTAGCTATTGTCTCCAAAAATGGCTTCCCTATAA
>JANSVA010000009.1:3179897-3216291 GCA_025504915.1 Erythroxylum reticulatum | reverse complement strand
GTTTTGTGGGTTTGTATTTGGATCTTGTAAAAGAACTTCTTTGATGTTTAGCAAACTCACAAGCATCACACTGAACATAAAGATCTTTATTTATTGAGATATTTGGAAATAACTGTGACATATATTGAAAGTTTGGGTGTCCTAACCTCTTATGCCATAACAATAGTTCATCAGTCTAAGGAACAATCACACTATTACCCAAGCTATAAGGAGTATCTATCTTCATCTTCAAAGCAGTACACTCCATCTACCTCTTTAGCACTGCTAATCATCTTCCCCGACGACAGGTCCTCTATAACACAATGAGTAGGGAAGAAATGAGCACTACAATTAGCTTGTTTTGTCAATTTACTGACTGAAAGAAGATTGGATTCTAAATTAGGGACATATAGAACAGAATCTAGTTTCATAGAATCTGTTACTTTGATATCTCCTTTTTTTGCAACTGAGGGGGAATCACCATTTGCTACCTTAACTTCCAGCACACGGAACATATGAATGAAACATATTAAAATCATCTATCATATGATCCGAAGCTCCTGAATCAACTATCCACTTCTTCCTACCGCATGAGGATAAAAAAGCTTTTAGGATATTACCTCTCATAGTAGCATTGGCAACTATACTTGCCTTCTGTTGGTTGCTGTCACTTTGAAGGTTCTGCAGCACTTCCAATAGTTTTCCTAGTGAAATATTGAGCTCACCTCCTTGTTGTTTCTGACTACCTTTAGATTTTTCTGTTCCTCCTTTACTGGATGCTTGGTAGCCTCGGTTTTTTTCCCTTTT
Organism: Erythroxylum reticulatum; assembly: GCA_025504915.1. Classification (NCBI taxonomy): domain Eukaryota; kingdom Viridiplantae; phylum Streptophyta; class Magnoliopsida; order Malpighiales; family Erythroxylaceae; genus Erythroxylum; species Erythroxylum reticulatum. Next base: position 3,215,505 of record JANSVA010000009.1, on the reverse strand, counting down.
TTGGTTTCCAATCTAGAGGCTTTCCATGAATGTCCTAGCATGTATCTTTGGTGTGGCCACTTTGTTTACAATGTTCACACCAATTCTTTCCATGAATATCCCAGCATGTATCTTTGGTGTGGCCACTTTGTTTGCAATGCTTACACCACTTCTTATGACTTTTCTTACTGGATTCACCACGTGATAATAGGGAAGAAGCTTCATTTGAAGATACTAGAGTTCCATTTAGTTTCTCTTTCGATTCCTCTCTTAGGATGATTTTCCTCCTTGCTGCTTTCCTCCTAACTTCAAAAAATACTTCCTTAGCTGTAGGCAAAGGAATTCTACTTAGGATTCTTCCGCGAACATCATCCAAGTTTTTATTGAGACCAGCCAAAAATTCAAAGACTCTCTCCTTTTCAATCTTCTGGCTGTACATCACTGCATCTTCCTTGCACCTCCCTTCTACATCGGACAGTAGGTCAAGTTCCTGCCACAAAGCTATCATTTCCACCCAATATTCTATAACTTCTCTATCACCTTGCTTCATTTGCCACAACCTTGTTTTTTTCTCATAAATTCGTGTTGCACCCTTTTCATCAGAGTAGGACTGTCGCACTCCATTCCAGATTTCTAGGGTTGTTGGCAGAAACATAAAGGTCCTTTTGATAGGTGGTATCATGGCATTGATAAGCCATGATGAAACCATGGAATTATCTATCTCCCAATGTCGTATAGCTTGTATGTTTGTTGAGTCTGGAACATTCCCATTTCCGATGATGAAGCTCAGTTTTCCTCTTTCTCAAACGGCGAGTTTCATAGCTTGAGCCCACTCTCGATAGTTTGTTCCATTGAGTTTATCGGACACAATATTAACTGAAACTCCCTCACCAGAGGTCATTGATGACTGACCTCCAGTCGGGATTGTTATGGAGAATCCCTCAATATTGGAAGTCATTTCTTGACTTTCTGGGGTTGTTTCCTTGGTTTCACTATCACGTGGCTCTGATACCATTTGAATCAGAGCTTATTTGCTCTCTATCCGTTTTATTAGAGACTGCAGTATATATATACATGAATAGGTTTACAGAATAGGATAGAAAAATCTATACAGATATGGAAATATAATCCTAGGATACTATATATCTACAGGATACTGTTATCTAATTTAAAATATCTGATTATGATCAGTTCATAATATTATGAGATATACATATCTCTGACCACAACAAGCTATTTTGGTGTTTGTTCATACACTTTAGATCACCATGCTCTTATGAATGATTTGTCATAAAGTAGTTTTGACCATGTTTGTGAGCACAATTTAGATAAAAGTTCTTGACTTACCACCTAACCATCCCAAATAAATAATTGTTTGAGCATTAGAACAAGGTCAGGAGATCCTTCTTAAAGTAACAATTTATTAGCATAAAAAGCAAGTTATTAGTTGGAGTTATGTAGGGAGTTTTAGAAGTTCCTGTCCCTAAGTGTTTGTAAAATGTCATACCTGATTGACTTACAGATATGTGACAGGTTCATAAACCGCAGACTCACACAAAAGTTCTATGACAGAGTTTTAGCTGTTGGCCTTAAAGGTTATGCACAACTGTACGTGTACATCAACTCTTCCTAACTTTTTTCTATTGAGTTTCGCAAAATGTGAGCTACATTAGCTTATTAAGAGTATGGCACCATATTTTTGTTCATGATTTTTCTGGTCATTTAATCTGTACTTGCAGGCATCAATCTGTATTGTCTCGCCTTACAGATATGGATAACATTAAAAAGGTAATTTTTCTTGTTCCTTTTCTTTTTCAATTATGAGTTCCTTAAAATTGAATGTATCCCCTAACTGAAGCAGGTTATTCCAATATCACTAGTATCAATTATGAGTGGAGTGATTGATCTGTAATGGTTATGGGGTGAGTGAAATTACCACTTGGAAATGGACTAACTTTGGCCTGTATTTATTTTCAATGATGCTTTCATTCTAAAAAGGTTAACATTAGTGTAATCCTCCAGGCTACTATTTTCTTGACAGTTATTGTCAAGCTGTTCCTATGGTAAAATATTTCTAGCAAATGAGAGAGCTACTCTTGTATGAGTGAGTACTTGTAAACCACAGAGATGGTTTCAAGGATTCTTATCTGCTTTTGTGCTCAACAAATTGTGTGGCTTACTGGGGAATCTCGGATTTACTTCAAAAAACTGAATGCGATAAACTATCTTCCTAAAATTAGGTAGATAACCTAGGAGGTCTAAATGAGTCATTTACCACATGAAAGGTTAACTATCAACTTCTTCCTTTTTAATGGATCAGTTGGCTGCTTGTAAGGGCCTGTAACTTGTCCCATTCTAGCCATGATGGTATATCATCTTGAGTTTCTATCGTCTTAACTTACCATGATGAGTTTCTATCGTCTTAACTTACCATGATGTACGAAGCTTTTCTGGTTATTGAACTAAGTGCCCCATGGGTCAGTGACCCAAAAACCCTGTGGTGCATGCATATTTACGGAAACTCCATGTAACTTCAATTATTTTTCTTGTTATGATGTCCTGTATTGAACAAAGGGGCACCCGTGTAATTAGTCCCCTTTTTGATAAAATATTCCATTGTTAGCTATCTAAATGCTTATTGTTACATTGATGAAATGTCCTAAAATGTAAGGTTAAGGAAATATCCTGTAGTTTTAACTCTATCTTGAACCAAAATGCATCTCTTTTACGTTATTATTCTCTGGTTAATTTATGGAACTTGTGCAACTGGTGGTATTTAGTGTTAAACCACATGTTTCCTTGAAGCAATTCTATCTTAGTTTGACAATGTAAATAAACTGATTGTCATGACTTGCTGTTAGCAAGATTTGTGGCTTCTACTTTTCTACAAGCTTGTGCAAAGTCATTTAATTTGGTTTAGATGGTATCTTGTCTCCAAAGTATATGCTATAAATCCAACTTAGAAACCTTGTTTCTAGAATCATGTCTTCTTCTATGAGTTCACAAATTGCAGATCTATCTCCGTTTACATGTCATCTGATGTCTCTTAGTTTCTCTTAGTAAAAAATCAGTAAAACTAGCTCCTTATTTAGATCCATGTCTTAGATATAACTTCGTGAATGATTTTTGTTCATGTCATTGAGCAGCAGCCATGCCAAAAGCCTAAGACTTCCAAATATTGATAAAAATGCTAGTATAAAAGCATATATAAATATAGGATGTCAGATTTTATGCATGAATACACACCACTTTGGCTTTTCTTTTAGGAAGTAAACATTTTTCCTTGATAATTTGGAATTTTGGCGACCAAAACTACAGAATATATATTTTTGACCTAGATTTTAAATTGTGGATTGCGGGTTATTTTGCTATTGTAGATGACATGGATGCAAATGTGGCAAATTGCTGTAATGGTCCATAGCACAACCACAATATTGCAACTACAATTGTAATTACATTACATTTCACAATTTAAAATACTGTTCTTGACATACTTCAAATTACAGTTTTCATTTTTAAGGAAATATGCCGAGTAACATTAATAGTATCCAGTCATATATTCTAAATATGAAGATAGATTAGTGTGTATAAGAATTTAGAAATTAGATTTGAAACCTTGATTGACTGCATTTTCTTAGGATTGATTAGTGTGCCTTGTGAGCATCCCAAAACTACTGCTAGAAGATAATGCGTTTGTATGGTCCTGATTAATAGACAATCTTATCCCTGCAGGAACATTTCATAACTAGGCCTTTTAAGTTAGCTTGGAACTGTCTTTCTCAACCCGAGAAGGCTATAATAAATAAGTTGTTCCATTATCATTATGAGCTATTGTTGTTTCATTTTTACAAAAAATTCTTGAGAACCCAATTTCTTTATTGGTTCCTCGACAATCAACTCAATTTAACCCTAATTTGTTAAAAGCTAGTTGCCTAACCCTTTCCCTGCATCACTTATATGCCTGATGTGCACTATGTCCCATGACCTTCCAGTCGATGAAAAAATTTTTGTCCATAGATGTGAATAAATACAATTTTGTGCTCATCTCTTGCTGATGTGTAAGCAGTTGATGTTTCAACTAAGTATTACTGCTTATTGTAAATGTTAATTAGATTTGAACATTTCATATGTACTAAATTGGCAAGATAGAACAAGCATTTGACAATTAATTACCAAGACCTGTATCTTGTGTGTGTATATCTGGTCATAGGAATCTGGTTGTCCTTTGTGTTTTGCAGTCATGTTCTGTTCGGGACTTTGATCATCATGCAACTCGAGTTTTGGGGAAATTTGAGGTAAAAGCTATTGACTGATTCTTACCTTTTCTATAAACGATTCTTGTGGTTAACTGCCGATTCAACTGAAAGGTTGACTTGTTTGCCAGACAGTTGATACGTACTATAGGCATTCCAGCTCTGCTAATTTTGTTGGAAATGTTTCGGTACCTCTTTTGTGTATCAGTTCTTTGGATGACCCAGTTTGTACAAGGGAGGCAATTCCATGGGATGAGTGTCGGTATGGAACAAGTTTATCTTTAACTTCTTAGATTTCTGGTTTTTTGCGGTATTCTTTGAGGTTTCATTTCAGAACATTCCATTTGAAGTCTTCTATTTCCACAAACTTCATTGTTGCCACACAAAATTCGTCAACATGGGAACAGAAGTGTGTGGTAGGCAGACAGATCTGGGCACATCTTTTCATGGCTCATATTTAGGGACAGGTTGGGTTGGGTTGGGTTAGCAAACCGGCCAACTTGATATGACTTTCTTTCTCCTGTAACATGTCATCGCCCTTGCAACCTGTTTTCTCATTCTCCCTCATGAACTCTAAAACCCACCATACCCAAAGCTCTGTCTCCTGTTTCCTGCAACAAATTTCTTCTATTTCATAAATTTCTTCTTTGTTTTGCTTTTCTGCATCTTGTTTTAGACCCTAAAAGTGGATTGACTCCTGTTTTGTCCATGGCTTTCTCTTCTCTCTCTTTCTTGCAAAATTCCATTGTTGAAACCCCTCTCTTGCAATAATCTGTACAGTTAAACACTTCTACTTACTTACTGCAAAGTTCCAAGCTGTTGAAAGCATCTGCTGCTCCTCCACTTCAGGCTATTTAACTGTCTACTGCCTTCACCATTGAACTCAAGAGTTTTCCTACTTCCACTGTGCTTAATTTCGTGGGTATTGCAGTTGAATTATTGTGCTTACTCAATAACTTAAAAAGGGTCTCTTTATGTTTGCTTTTATTTTTAGATTACATGGATTCCAGTTATAGGTTTTCAAGGCTACTCATTTTCGTTGGACTACTAGGTTTTCAAATAAAGCAACAAAAATTAGAAAATTAGGAATGGTAACAGTAATGGATCTCATTGAGTCTCATATGGGAAGCTAAATAGGAGTTTTTATGACTAATGAGAGCCAAAATGGATAGTTTTCTTATGTAATCAATAGTTTTCATTATTTAGTCACTCCATTATATAATGAAATGGAGTATTTGACATAGACCAAGAGTATTATCGTACTTGGACAATGAAGTGATATCCTCATAGGAAAAATGACTTTAAGGCATTAGTAAGTAAATATTGGGAAAAAAAGCTATTTAAAATAATTTGGATTGGATTGGGTTTACAGGGATGGATGGGTCATGTTGGGTTGGGTTTTGGACAGCCCTAGTAACAATCATATTGATTAGCATTCCATTATTTGCCCATCAACATCACAAGGTCGATGCCATAATTCTTCCAGTCTACTGCAATCAGCTTGAAGTTCAAATATTTTATTTGAGCTTCTTGATTACCAGCTGCCAATAAGGACAACTATTGGAAAGCCTCATTATTGTTGCTTACCTGAATTGATTTTAAAGCATTTAAGGGTGGCACTCCCTTTATGCTTTATCAAGATTTCTAAGTGTTTGCTTATTTAGTCCAAAACTCTTTCCTCCGTCTTCTTTTATCAGTTACTTTGCAGTAAGGCAAAGACTTCAAACAAGGAATAGGTGCCGTTGTATTCAAACAACTTTATGTTTACTATAGTCAAATGGCTACTGAATCAAATGCTCATCTTTTTCAATGCCCTTACTCTCAAGTAATTTGGTCTAAAATCCTGCATCTATGAGAGGGAATGGCCTCCTTTTGTGGGTTGGGCTGTTAAGATGGCCAAACTTATGAAGCAGGATGCTTGCATGTTCTAAACAACCTTCATTTGGTCCATCTATGCTATCTGGAGGGAAAGGAACAACAGGCTTCACAAAGGCCTAGCCATGGACTAATATGCAATGTCAGCAAACACAATCTTTTGAATTAGAGAAATTCTTATGTCAAACAAAGCACATCTTGGAGTCACAGCCCAAATGAAGATTAGTTGGGAACTTGAACTTGAACTTGTAATTATAGGCCTCCTAATTCTGTAAACCTCCCTTCTAGTTTGTCTTGTTATGTAGCAAGTTGATGAGATCCCTGTTAAGGGTTTATCATCATACACTCTACTGTTGAAAACATAAAGCTTAGTCAATACAATTACTTTACATAAACATTAAATGCTTTATTTGTTGTAGGGAAAATGAGAATATAATCCTTGCTACCACCCATCATGGAGGACACCTAGCTTATTTTGAAGGACTAACTGCAAATAGTTTGTGGTAATATATCCCTCACCTTGTATCAGCATTTCAATACTTCTACCGTTTACTCTTTGTATATAATTTCTAAGATCTAAAGGTCTGTTCTTCATGTGGGAGAATACCTTTTATAATGGTCACATTTAAGTATTTTCCATACAACATATACTAAACTGGTCACATTTGAGTCTTGTCCATACAACAGATATTAAGAAGCAAATATTTTGTATCATGTTATTGTTAACTTGACCCATGTTTGATTTTATAGCTTACACTACCTGTAAGTACTGTAATTGCATTGAAATATATTACATTGAGTCTTCATTAAGTCTGATATTTTATCTCAAAGACAGTTGGATTTGAAGACATCTGAGATAAATCATGAAGATACTTCATGAATGGTTCTGTTTAATATAGCTAGTTATACAAGAACGTACATACATGCAGATAGTAGTTTCATTTTCCATAATAGGAGTACTTATTGTTGTGGTTTTGCTATGTAATTCTAGCTCTGAGATGAATAATTCTCAACTACTAATGCCCATGCTTAGTCATCATATTTGGTTCCCATTTGGTCTGATTATAAGCATGCTTGCTTTCTCCTTCCCCTTACTGCAGGTGGGTAAGAGCAGTTAATGAGTTCTTTAATGTCCTTCACTCAAGCTCGCTGAGAAACAGAAAGGTGCAAATTAGATCACTCCTATCTTTTGTTCAATAGAACTATAAATCTATGCTAAGATAAACACTCCTGATTGAAAGTACATCATAGCGGCTAGTTAAGCACAAAATTTGGCCAGTTAAGGTTGCCCATTCTAGTTATTGAATACTTGGGTGTTATTTTGTTAGGTTACAATAAAACGAAACGAATTGATAAAGAAATTTGATAATGTAATATATTAAGTCTGCATGGATAGGCTATTCATGGGTTTTACATTGTTAGAGATGTAAAGCAAATTTCATGGCATTGTAAGCCTAATAAACGACCAAACAGTACTAACAATGGTGTAATGAACTATATTACATAAGAATTAAGTTATTGCCACTTGCATCCAGAATATTTGCTACTTGGAAGAGGAACATTTTTTTTTCGTATATCCACTCTGTGGTTGTGTTGATTGCATCTGCTAGCCAGTATATGCGTCCCTTTATTCCAACATCTTAATTCTAGTTTAAAAGCCTGATTCCTTATGTGGATTAATTCTGCTCTGAAGCTGCAACAACTAACAATGTTTTATGAAGCTGCAACAACTGACAATGTTTTATGTTATCAAATGCAAAGAGCATCCTTATGAATGGATTTGTAAGATAGCAGTATGCTTCTGTGTTGCAGAGGAAATCTTCTAGCTGGACAATTCCACTTGAATCTTCAATTGATCAGGGACCTTACGTGAATTTTATGGAAGATGGAATGGTGACTGCAGTAGGAGACAATGAAAAGGATATTGTTGCAGAGCATTTACCTAGTGAAGATGTAAGCTGCGTTGACAAGGATCCAGACTCCATTAAGAGCGAAATGGGTGTTCACATGCCGGAACAAATACAAAAGGAAAGTGACTCAAACCATCCTCCAGATCCGTGTCTGAATGTTTTGATTGATCCTGTGAGACAACAGATAGGACAGCTCTTGAGTAGGAGTAGAGTTTCAATCTGGCTACTTGCATACGTTGCCATCATAACAACTTGGCCACTTGTTGGTTCTGCTTTATTTCTGTTCATCAAGAAAAGGTTCAAAAACTTTTTGCCAGCTACCTTACTGAGAAGATAACTGGATGCACATAATCATGAGCAAGTTCCATCTTCGCACGGCGAAATATCATTTATACGGGGTTCAGAAAGTTGCTATTATAATGATTCAATACACTACCTTTGTAAGGATTAATGAAGATTTCACTGCATCTGATAAAAATCACCATGATTTATCTATTGACACTCGTTACAATTTGATCAGATATACAAGGTCGGTGGTAAAAGTGATGTGGCAAATAAAAATGTTACGGTTGCCATAATGGTGCTCAGTTATTTTTCATGTCATTCGTGGATTTGAAGGAACCATAGGCATCTAAGTCCAGACATGTAATAAGGTTCTCGTTGTGGAACGATGTGATTTCTTAAGAATGCCTTATGTCAGAACATCTGGAGTGAGATGTGTATATCAACTCTACCGCTGTTGCTGCATTGGACAGTAATTGGGGTTCATCATATTTCATCTTTACTATTTTCCTTTGTCCACTTCATTGCAACATCTCCTCTTTTTTAAAATACGCTGATGCTTACTCTGTTGGGTTTTGCTTGGTTTTATTGCTTCAGTTTTGGGCTTTCGAGTTACCTTACAAAATTTTTAGCTATTGAGCTTTACTTTGAGTTAGTCAGGAATTCTTAGGTTAATCATATTTCATTTAGTCTTAACTACGTTATTTCCAATCATGCAAGCTTTTATTTTAACATTTCAAGTCTCAATTGAAGTCAATCTACTTTAATTTTAGCTAATTAAATCTTGATGTAGTTAATCAGCTTGTAATTGTGGGTAATTAATTTTAATCAAGATTAGTTAATTGTTATTTGTGATTAATTGTGCTTATTTAGTTTTTAGTAGGATTCAATTGCCTTTAATTGAGTTTTCTGTGTTGTAACATCATTAATTAGGGCTTTTCTAAGTTTAAATCTATGGATTTAGTTTTTTTTTTTAAATCAAGATAAGATTGAATTTAGTCCCTTGTAGGATAATTAGATAAAATTTAGGTTAAACTAAGTTCAGTGTATTGGGGAACTCAACATGAACTACGGTTAGATGGAGAATCTCATGAAGTTCGGAAGTTAATTGAATCTAGTTAGGATAAATGCCAATCAATCTTTAAAATATTGAAAATCAATGAAATATAATTAGAGGTTATAATCCACAGTATAGAAAACTAGATTGGTCAAGTAGACAAGTCACCAAGTGGGAGACCTTAAAGCTCATCATATAACAATATAGTGTCTGATTCTAGAGAACAGAATGATGACTGTCTTAAAGAGTGAAGAAGAGGTAATTAAGGACAAGAAAGAGGAAGTTAAGCGAGAGGAACCTATTCTTGATGAAAAAGAACAAAAGAACAATGAAAAGAAATACCATATATCAATTGATATAAACTATTTTTTCCTTATGGCGATAGGTATTGCCTTTTTTAAAGTGATCGACACTAGATTTTATGAATTTTCCAGGTATCATTAATCAAGACATATGTGAATTCTTTGTAATGTCTAAAAATATATTTTACCCCAATTTCACTATCAATCACCTCCTTTTAAATGTTAAGTCTACCTTCTACAATGCAACCTAATCTACATTCTTATTAAGCACAATATTCTCGCATTTTCTCATTAGAAAATCATGGTGGCTCTGCTTAACATGTTCAAATTACCTAAGCTTTGTCTAGCTAAATTTACTATTAATGTTAGTCAATCTCAACTTATCTCTTACCACTATATTCTTGACCTTATTTCTTCTTATAAAGTTGAACATCTAATTAAGCATTCTCATCTCTACTACCTTTAACTTATGATTACACACTTATTTAATGGGCCTAAATTATGCCCCATAAAGCACGACCAACTTAATTGCTAAACAATATGATTTACCTTTTAGCTTGAGTGGTATCTTCTTGTCATATAAAACTCTTGAGGTGCCCCTCCATTTAAGCTACCTTGATTTGATACAATGAACTATGTCGTCATCTATTTTGCCATTACCTTGGATGATGAGTCTAAGGTACTTAAAATAACCTTTCTATGATATAACTTCTATACCAATCTTGATCTCTATATCATATGCAACCTTGCGACTAGAAAAGTTTACTCTAAGTACCCATTCTTAGTCCTACTATTTAAAGTCCTTTGACTTTAACGCATCTCTCCAAAGTTCTTGCTTGACGTTAACACTCTCTTTTGTTTCATACACTAAAATAATTTCATTAGCATATAATATACACCAAGGTATATCCTCTTGGATACTATTGGTAAGTTCATTCGTAACTACTACAAATAGGAAAGGGCTTAAAGAGGATCCTTGGTGTTACCCAATATTGATAGAAAAATGTTATGTATCTTCTCATATCATCCTTAATCTAGTTTTAACACATTCATACATATCCCTAATAATGTGTATATAGATAACAAAAACTTTCTCAGCTTCTAAACACTTCCATATGACTTCTTTAGGTACCTTGTCATAAGTCCTTCTATTTGTCCCTATAATATTTCGTTAATCATCTAAGGAGATGTACAACTTCTATCATAGACCACCCTGAAATGAAACCAAATTGGTTTTCTGAGATAGTTGTACCCTTTCTCACTCTTCTCTCAATCACCCTTTCCCATAACTTAATGGTGTGACTAAGTAGTTTGATGCCCCTATAGTTGTTACAACTTTAAATGTTGCCTTTGTTCTTGTAAAGAGGAATTAATGTGCTAAGTCTCCACTCATCTAGCATTTTGGAGAACTTGATGATCACATTAAAAAACTTGGCTAACTAAGTAAGATCCTATGCTTCTAAACTCTTCCACACCTCTATAGGTAACTCATCAGGTCCTATTATCCTTCTACTTTTCATTTTGCTCAAAGCTCCTCTAATTTCTTCTCTTGTAATACATTGACAACAAACAAAAATATATTATTTCTAAGAACTGCAAAAATCACCCAAGAAAATGTTTTTATCTCTGCCTTTATTAAAAAGCCTATAAAAGTAGCTATGTCATCTTCTCTTGGTGTCATTTTAATCCACGAGCACCCATCCTACTTCATTTTTTATAAAACAAACTAGATCCATGTCCCTCACTTTCCATTCCCTAACTCTGGCCAACTTAAAAATATCCTCTTTTTATCTTTACTTTCTAATCTTTGATATAAGTTCTCATACACTCTCCTTTTGGCTTCTGAGACTATCTTCTTCACCTCTTTCTTTGCTAACTTATTGTTTTCTTTATTGGCTACCCTCTCTTAGTCCTTGTGCTATCTAATAGAACTTTATACATAAATCCAGTAGAGCTTTATACATAACCTTCTTAATCTTTACCTTATCTTAGACGTCTTCATTCTATCACTAAGACTGCTTCTTACTATCCCTAATTTTAAGTTGATTACGTTAAATCTATTTCTAATTAAAACCTTTAAAATTGCATTAAATGATTCATGAATTTCACTATTAGGTTTAACCCTAATATAAAACAGATCTATGTCGACCAATTTCTAAGTTTGCATACAACTCTTTTCAATTATGATCTATTTATACAAAGGATTTTTCAATCTTAATAGCATGAAATCATATATGAAATAATATACTAACAATATTAATTTAAGAATAAATATGAACATATAATTGAATCTTAATAAAATTAAGGAATAAATTAAATTAAAATAAAGTCATTACAAAATCCATCTAGAGTTTGTCTAATCTAGATACTAAAAGGTATTTAGCTCATTATAATAGAAAAGAAAACATTAAAACTAAAAAAACTAGAAATCTAGGAAAGCCAGACTAAAATCCTTAAAATCTCCAAAAACTTCACTCTATATTGATTAAATTCCACTCTAAAGGGATTTCTTTGGTTGTTTCTCTTTCCTTAAGCCATTCAAGGGTTCCTATCTTTGTATTTTCAACTTCCTTGTGTTATCTATAACTTAAGCTTATCTTTTTAAATTTGAAAATTGGATATAGTGAGTTACACGATCATCAATACAAGCATGTTGATGATTGTGTTCTTAAATTATCATGTGGCATTATTTGGATCTAACATATGCACATATACATGCTTGTACTGTTAATATGACCTTCTCACTATTCAACACGAGCATATTTCCATTCAACATAAGTGTGTTTTGTAGAAAATAATTCAACACGCCCCCAAACTCTCATACACGGCCATGTACATTGTCTTACACTCTATTACTCAAAACTTGTCAGAATTCATTCATTTTTGCTTCAAGGGAGTGAATTAGACCTAAAAACAAAATACGTATAACTTAAGTAACAAAAAATACTCATAAACAAGAAAATTGCATTAAATATAAGACCAAAAATATGACTAAATCATTACTTATCATATTCCTTATTAAAAAGCATAAAAATAGAAGAATAAATATTCTAAACACAAATAATTAAAATGGGATATAAATTTATTAATAGCTACAATAAAATTTTTAAATTGAATGTGAAATAAACATATAAATTATTGGTCCACGACATTAAAAATATAATCAAATAAACTTGGAAGAGAATCAAATTTGTGGATGGGTTACCTAACAAGCACCTCTTTATAAATATTTTAGCTTGACTCTTTCTTCAAACTTAGTTACTAGTCAAAAGAATATAATTGATGCCTTCTTCTTCCTTACAAAGTGTACCATGTAAAGGTCATCATCTCTCACTTGGAATTTCTTTTTTTTTTTTGGAAAGTATGTGAAATATTCATTCAAAATGGTGGAAATTACAAAGAGAACTAAAAGTCATCTCCAACAATTGGAGTAAGTACAAAATTAGCTAACTGATAATCAGAGAATTTTTGAGTGAACTATCTAAATTCGAATTTGTTGTTTGATTTGATTGGAAATGAGTTGTTTATAAGGAATAGCCAAAATTGTCATTCTAACGTTAAAAAAGAACTCCATCTATATGAATTTGTTGTATTGATATACTTTTCCAAACATCGTCATGTTTCTCATCCTCCATATAAAGTGGACTAGCATAGCAAAACCTATTCTAAAGACCTTATGATCCTCTTTACTTCTCTATTTTAGTTCATTTATCCAAGATAAGCATTCTAACCAGCTAAAATTCATGTCTTGAAGCTCAAATAACTGAGAAATTTTCTCCAAAGTAGTTTTATATGACAACATTTTAAGAATATATGATCTAAAGTTTCATTAACACTAGAACATAGAGGACAGGACTTGAATGAGCAAGAGAAGTACCGAAACTAAAAATTAGCTTTTAAAGAAAAAATCTAATGGGTGGTCTAAGTGGTAAATGCTTGCATGACTGAGTTGTGAACTTGTGTGAATTCTACAACATCCAACTGGCTTGATCCTGTTGTATCTAGTTTAGTAAGTAGTTTGGCATACAATCAGTTATTAGTCTAATTCTCCTAGTTGTATGAAAAGGCCAATACCAGTTGTTATTGTAAATGAGTTTATAAATCTCAGTATTCTCAGGTATTACCCCTCTTAGAGTTAGAATTGTAACATAAAGGACCAAGTGAATGCCAGTTGTCAAACCAGAAGGTAGTGCTCTTCCCATCCTTGATGTAGTGCTTGATATGATTATATATAAAAGCCTAGTAAGTAAGATTTTTTGAAAGGTATAGGAATGAGTACATTTCTGAGAGATTGCCTAAATGCTTCCTTGTTTGATGTGAAACATATGCATCCATTTCACCCAAAGACTCTCTTCGTCATAACAGATTCTTCATAATCTCTTAACTAATAAAATCTTGTTCATTCTATTGGCAGAGTTGATTCCTAACTTACCATATTCTTTGGTAAGAAATATAACACTCCATTTAACTTTGTAAGTCTTTTTACCATTTGAATTCAGACCGTTCCATATGAAATCCTTGGTACTGCTGTCAATTTTCTTCAAAACTCCTTTAGGAATAGCTAAGTGTGACAACCAATAAACATATAAATTGTTGAGAATGGAAATAGCTAGCTGTAAACTACCTCCATAAAACAGAAATATGTTGCTCTAGATAAAGATTCTTTTATTTACTTTTTCAATAAGAGGTCTGCATTCAGCTTCCTTTAGCTTCTTAGTGGAAATTGGAATTCCCAAGAAAGTGAAAGGCAACTGATGTATAGAAAAACCTGTTACACTGATTAATCATGTTGAATCATCTATACTTTGCTTAGAAAGATAAGCAACACTTTTATGAGGATTGTATTTTAGGCCCGAAACTTTCTGAAATCTCAACAAGACATTCAAGATCACCTCAATTGAATAGCATGAGTAGGTCATCAATGAAAGAAAGTTGAGTGATATTGAGTTCTCTACATTGAAAAGGATAAATGAAATTTGAGCTTTCAATAATACACATCTGTGTCATTCTTTGAAGTACGTCTATAGATAAATCTCCCTATCTTATTCCCTAATAGCTTGATAAATCTGTGTAGGTTCACCATTCATTAACACTGAGAACGAAATTGTAGAAATGCAAAAGTGTATCTAGCTAATGAACCTACTTGTATATCTAAAAGCATAAAGTGAATTGATGATGAAGTCCCATTCTACTGTATCATATGCTTTGCTGAAGTCTATTTTGAATGCACAACTCATGACTTGTACTTTTTGATTATAGTCTTTGAATAGTTCTTGAGCTAGCATAATATTGTCACCCATACTTCTACCTAGAACATAGGCCCTTTGACTAGGATTGATTATGTTTGGTGGAGTAATCCTTAATCTGTTAGGAAGGATCTTTGAGATGATCTTATGCATCACATTACAATAGGTAATTGGTTTGTATTCATTCAGTTTCTTGCCATCCTTTTGAGTTCTTCTTGATCATTTATCAATTTTCCATCCTCATTCTCAAAACAAATAATACCATTTTTGTTTCTCCTACCTTGGATTACACTAAAAAAATATTTAGCTTTTTTGTCACCTTGTTGTAACCATAAGGTTCTTGACTTCTATTTTAACAGATCAAAATATTCTTTAACAACTTTAAAGTATTGGAACAAATCTTTCTTCTCTTTCTCAATAAGATTAGAATTATTAGCAAAATCCTTCTAAGTCAAGTTTAGATTACGCAGAGCTAGCTTCTGACTAAGTTTTAAAAAGTCTAAATTATGCTTAAGAAGCTTTATACATTCAGCTTTGACATATTTTAACAACTAAACACATTAATAAGCTTTTAAGCTCCAAAAATTGATTTCAATAGAATGTGTAATAATTAAATCAATCTGAGAATGTTTGAATAGTGAGTTAAAGACCCTGAAAGGAGATCTTCTACTGAAGAGTTTCCTCTCAAAAGGACTTTGCTAGGTTTGTGAATCGAGAATAAAGGCTCCTCAAAGATTACAAAACTATCTATAATTTATGCATGCCATTTGTTATTCACTAAAATTTGTCTAGCATTCTTTTATGAGTTTATTGCCTTTCTAATGGTTACTCTATATGAAAATAGGGCCTTGATATCTCAAATTTATAGGTCCTAGCATAGAAGTGAGAGCAGACAATTCCCTAATATCAACATGTGTTATAATTCTGACTCCAACATATTCAGAGCAAGAGAGCAAACTATTAAAATCTCTTGTCACCATCTAAAGAATAGTATTGTTCAAATCAATATCCTATAATTCCTTCCATAAGCTGGCTCTTTGATAGTCCTAATTGGCAGCATATACCATAGTTATTGTAATAGGGATGTCCAAAGATTTTAGGACAAGTTTACAGTGAATAAACAGGTTAGTGTATAACCATTTGGAAACAATCACATAATATGGATCCATTGCAACAATGAGCCTTCCATTAGGATGTTTAGAATGATTGCTTAAGGTTTTCCAATTTGCAAGTATAAAATTCAACCCCTTATGAATCACTTCCTTTTTAATCTTAGTTTCCACCAAACCAACAAAGTAGGAATGGCTAGCTTTAAGATAGTCTTTTAATGCTAGTGGTTTATTGGGACAATTAAGTCCCCTAACATTCCATATAGTGAACACCATTAGGGATTAGAGGACTTAGTCCTCTTTTTAGATTTTCTATTTTTTATCCCTATTGTCTTCCACTCTTCATTCTTGAGTTTGGTCTTACTGTTGTTTTCCTTGTTTTCATAAGTCTAAGTAACTGCAACTGAAGTGCCAAATCTATTCGCTATAGTTTTCTCCAATTATATCTTCACAGGTTTGTACAATGTCATCCATTTTAGTTGCAACTTCAAAATTAATTAGGTTCTGTTGTATGCCTTAAGATGACACTTCTTGCTAATCTTGTGTTTTTACACTGCTAATAGTTTCAACTCAGAGGTTGATGTAAGGGGAGATACTACTTCACTTAGCTTAGCTATTTGTGCTTTTAAAACACTACTTTCCCCTGATGCTTTATCACGCACATAATCATTTTCACCAGTTTCACCTAATGAAGTAGATCGTTGATGTGTAATAACTTCATCCACATTTGCTTTTCAAAATTGTTTACTTTCTGGGATGGTTTTGATTTCTTTCTTATATAGATTAAAACTTATCTCCCATTTCTTTATCTTTTCTTCAATTTCCTATTTCCATGTAGTCAATCAGACATCAAACACCTCTTGAAACATAAAATTAAGATCCAAATCATGCTCAAAACCATATAAACACTAATAATAACATAATTCTAAGCCTATTTACATGATAATAACATACGAAATACTCAAAAATACTTTTAAACATCTATCAAAATATAGTATAGTTTACACCTGTCAGGAACCTCATTTTGTACAAGTATGGGTCCCTGTTCTTGTACTATTATGGTACTTAAACTTGGATCTATAGATCTAACTGTATGGGCGATGGATAAGAAATGAATGTAGTATCCATCCTACTCTTATCTAAAGGGAGAGAAGGACCACCCTTATCATAGACATCATATTCTAGAATCTTAGTTATTTGTGATTCCACTATTCTAGGCCTTCATTTTCTGCAGTAAAATCTATATCCCTTAGAGTGGTCAGGATAGCCTACAAAACAACAACATGCAATTTATCTTCATAAGAATTATATAAGTGTACCTCAGTAGGGCAGACCCATATGTGAATGTGGCAAGGTTTCTAGCCCTTCCAAATCTCAAAAGGTGTCTTTGTAACTAACTTACTTGGAACTCTATTGAGTATATACAATGGCTTCACCCCCAAAGGTGGTTATGTAGGTTAGTCTTGCTCTACATTGACCTCATCATGTCCTTTAAGGTGTTATGATGGAGGACCATCAAGCCAAGTCATACAAGAGGTTGTAAACATGGGCCTTGATCTGGTTAGTCCAAATGAAAGTGATGATGGTGATGATGATGATCCGGATGGTGAAGAAGAACCTAATTTGGTCTCAATCTGCATCAGGTATTCCGGTCAATAAGTTCAATGTGTGCTGTACATTTTTACGTGCGTTAGACTTAATTTGCACCCCAATTTGAGGCCTAAATGTAGCCCATTTCATTCCCAGGTCTGGCTGAATTCGGGAAATAAATAAAGACTCTAATTCTCCTTTTTTATGTTGTTTTATTTCCTTTATGATCAGACCTTTTATTATCTTGAGTTATGTTTATTTTATTTCCTTATTAATGTTGTTTTATGGTGACTTAATGGCTGGTGAGAAACTGAATTATGTGGTTCTCCATCAGTCCTTTTCGTTTGTCTTATTTCCTTATATATGGTGATGTAAAGCTCTCCTACATAAAAAGAAAAGATTATCAAATTAAATTCGTGAGAGAGATTTGCTTTTGCAAGTTATCATCTTTATTTGGGTTTTGTTAGTTTCCAAAAACTATCTATTGGGTTTTGTGTGTAGTCCAAAAACACTCAATTATCTTTCCTTATTCACCTAATCTTTCCTTTTCATTCATCTAAACCTCCATTTCAGTCAAATTCTTCACATCAACCCCTTTTGCATCATTTCCTGAAAATCTGCCCTGATTCCTAATCCAGAACATCCAACACAAGAAAAATCATATCTTTTTCCCTGCTCATTATTTCGACAAAATTTCCCTTCAATGTTGTAGTTCACTTCTTAAACTTCAATTTAGCCTTAAGAATGACCCGAAAATACTTAGCCTTTTGCCCATAAATGCACTTTGAAATTTTCTAGTCTGCAGCCATGATTTCCAAAACATAGTCGAATTAAAATATTCATAACACACTTTGAAATCGTCTAACTATTGAGCCTGTAGCTTCAACACTTTCTTAATCTAAAACCTGTCTATCAAGAAAATTCATAACTTTTTTCTAGACATCATATTGTCACGATTCCTTGACCAAATTTGTAGCCCACATCTTATTCTACAATTTTGCTTCAAGAATCACCTCCAAATTCCAACCTATTTGTTCGGAATTTGCCTTACATTCTACCTATTCGTTTATTCTCGAGAAAATCCAATTTTTACAAAACTTCAATCATCATCCCAAAACACCATAACCCTCACTTTCAGCCACCTTAGACCACCACACGCCATCATTTGGTATCAGATACATGGATTTGATGACCTAGGACTTTGGGATTGAAGGTGTTCTCTTAAAGTTTCAATTTTTGTGCAGAATCTGTCTAATTTGTTTTGAGTATGCATCATTACTCTTTGTGAAATTGAAGAAAGAAAGAGGCGGAGAGAATTGTTCCATCAACTTGAGGCATGGAACATTGAGGAAGAAAAAAGGAGAAGGAGAAATGAAGAAGATGAAGTATTTTACAATTTGGATTCTCGATTCCTTAAGGTAAACCGAACTTATGATGATGACTACTATTATTATGAAGAAGATTATTGTGAATATGATCCCTATGAGTATGAACATGAAAACTATGGTCATGGAGAGATAGAGGCAGATTATTTAAAGCAATCTTACGAAGAATTTCAGCCCTTTGAACACACAAGATGTCCTAAATGATGGGGTTTTGGACACTTTCAATTTGAATGTCCTAATCTTTAACCTATCACAATTGAAGAGGTTCAAGAAATTGAAAGAGCATTTCGAGAGGAGGCTGAATATTTGGGGCTGTCCTTTGAAATGGAAATGTGGAATCCTTGGAAGAAATTGAATGTTTGGAGTCCTTTGACGAAGAACATGTTGAAGAAGCAGTGCAACATGAAGCGAAAGAGGAGGAACCATTGGAGTCTTCCAATGAAGAAGCCATTGACTTCCATTTGGAAGATGAGGCAAAAAATGATTATACGCCTCTCTCTGTTGATGATGTTGAGCATGTAGACTCTCTTATAAATTGTGTTGCATCCATTGATGATGAAAATGCTTCATATGATGTTTTACCTTTCGCGGAAAATGATGTTAAAGAATAAGTGCTTATAGTTTGTAGTTCTCCACCAAACTTTGAGGACAAACCAACCATAGACAATACCACTCATGAAGAAGAATCTTTTGCACTATTCTCACTCTTAGAAATCCACCTACACTGACCCTTATGACATTCCACTAAGCCAATTATCATACAAACACCAAATAGAAGCTTTTATATTTCATGACTATGTGAATAAAACTTAGTGTGATTGGATGAAGACAATAGGGTAGGTTGGATACTTTGGTTTGTTGAAGCTTTTTAAAGGTGAAATATTACAACCGATCTCCAAAACTCTTTGTGGTAATATTGAAAAACTTTTGAAATATAACTATGGAGTTCATTGCTTGATTGTTCATGGGCATGACGTTGATTATGGTAGAGTCATCCTATTACTCTTCAAGGATGAAGGAAAGTCCTCCCAAGAATGGGAGAATGATGGAGGACCATCAAGCCAAGTCATACAAGAGGTTGTAAACATGTGCCTTGATCCAGTTAGTCCAAATGAAAGTGATGATGGTGATGATGATGATCCGGACGGTGAACAAGAACCTAACTTGGTCTTAAAACTATAGTTTTGTTAAGGCCATTCGAAATTCACAAAGCACTTGCTTTTGAAGCTCAATCTGCATCAGGTGTTTCGGTCAACAAGTTCAATGTGTGATGTATATTTTTATGTGCATTAGACTTAATTCGTAGCCCAATTTGAGGTCCAAATGCAGCCCATTTCATTTCCACGTCTGCTGAATTCGGGAAATAAATAAAGACTCTAATTCTCCTTTTTTATGTTGTTTTATTTCCTTTATGATTAGACCTTTTATTATCTTGAGTTATGTTTATTTTATTTCCTTATTAATGTTGTTTTATGGTGACTTAATGGATGGTGAGAAACTGAATTATGTGGTTCTCCATTAGTCCTTTTCGTTTGCCTTATTTCCTTATATATAGTGATGTAAAGCTCTCCTACATAAAAAGAAAAGATTGTCAAATTAAATTCATGAGAGAGATTTGCTTTTGCAAGTTATCATCTTTATTTGGGTTTTGTTAGTTTCCAAAAACTATCCATTGGGATTTGTGTGTAGTCCAAAAACACTCAATTATCTTTCCTTATTCAGCTGATCTTTCGCTTTCATTCATATAAACCTCTATTTCAATCAAATTCTTCACATTAACCCCTTTTGCATCATTTCCTGAAAATCTGCCCAAATTCCTAATCCAGAATGTCCAACACAAGAAAAATCACATCTTTTTCCGTGCTCATCATTTCGACAAATGAAAGTGATGATGGTGATGATGATGATCCAGATGGTGAAGAAAAACCTAACTTGGTCTTAAAACTATAGTTTTGTTAAGGCCATTCGGAATTCACAAAGTACTTACTTTTGAAGCTCAATTTGCATCAGGTGTTCTGGTCAACAAGTTCAATGTGTGTTGTACATTTTTACAAGCATTAGACTTAATTCATAGCCCAATTTGAGGCCCAAAAGTAGCCCATTTCATTCCCAGGTCTGGCTGAATTCGGGAAATAAATAAAGACTCTAATTCTCCTTTTTTATGTTGTTTTATTTCCTTTATGATCAGACCTTTTATTATCTTGAGTTATGTTTATTTTATTTCCTTATTAATGTTGTTTTATGGTGACTTAATGGCTGGTGAGAAACTGAATTATATGGTTCTCCATCAGTCCTTTTCATTTGCCTTATTTTCTTATATATAGTGATGTAAATCTCTCCTATATAAAAAGAAAAGATTATCAAATTAAATTCGTGAGAGAGATTTGCTTTTGTAAGTTATCATCTTTATTTGGGTTTTGTTAGTTTTCAAAAACTATCCATTGAGTTTTGTGTGTAGTCCAAAAACACTCAATTATCTTTCCTTATTCACCTGATCTTTCTCTTTCATTCATCTAAACCTCCTTTTCAGTCAAATTCTTCACATAAGCCCCTTTTGCATCATTTCCTGAAAATCTGCCCAGATTCCTAATCCAGAACGTCCAACACAAGAAAAATTATATCTTTTTCCCTGCTCATCATTTCGACAAAATTCCTTCTTCAATGTTGTAGTTCACTTATTGAACTTCAATTTAGCTTGAAGAACCACCAGAAAATGCCCAACCGTTTGCCCAGAAACATACCTTGAAATCGTCTAACTATTGAGCCCGTAGCTTCAGCACTTTCCTAATCCAGAACCTGTCTATCAAGAAAATTCATAACTTTTTTTATAGACATCATATTGTCAAGATTCCTTCAGAAAAGTTGTATCTCACATCCTATTCTACAATTTTTCTTCAAGTATCACCTCCAAATTCCAAGCCATTTGTTCGTAATTTTCCTTACATTATGCCTATTCGTTTATTCTCGGGAAAGTCCATTTTTACAAAACTTCAATCATCATCCCTAAACACCATAACCTTCACTTCTAGACACCTTAAACCACCACATGCCATCATGTTATTTCATCTTTCAGCCACATCATTTTTCTCAGGAATACCTTTCATACTAAACTAAACCATTATTCCACATGACTCATCATTTTTAGAAAACGAATCCTTTTCTTATCTTGAAACCCCATGTTTGTCATAATATTCAACTCCACGATCTGATGTGATGATTTTGATATACCTTCCCAATTGGTTCTCAAATTTATCCTTGAAGATCTTGAATTTGTCAAGAACTTTAGACTTTTCCTTAAGCAAGAACACATATCCATAATAGGAATAAGCATTAATAAATGTCAGAAAATATCTAAAATTACACATGGTAACTTTGTAAGATTTGCATGTTTCTATATGGATGAGATCTAGTAAGCCAGAAGCATGACCTAACCCCTTTTTCTTTATTTTAGTAAACTTCCCCTTGCAGCAATCAATACGTGTTTCCAAATCATCAAAATCTAGAGATGGGAGAATGTTTTCCTTAATTAATCTCTCAACCCTATCTCTGGAAATTTGGCCCAACCTTTTATGCTTTAACATATGATGGGGGATTATATTTATATACCCTAGAAGTATTATAGGATGTCTAGGGTGTATTAAGAAATGAATATAAAGGATTAAGTACATCTGAGTATAGTAAGACATATAATAGTATTTAATGTAAAAGACAAGGGTAAATGGATAATTTGTTCACTTTGGGATGAACATACATGCTTAGACATGAAATATGTATGGGAATTTTTAATACGTTCGCTTGAATTTATGAATGTGATATGAGAGGAATTGATAAAAGAAGTATTCCATAAGTAAATGGGATGTTTTCGGTTAAATTGGATGTATTTTTGCGTTGAGCTTGCATGATAAGATCGAAGTTAGTTGATTTGGAATGTGTACCTCGCTAAATGGATAGGTTTCACTGAACATATTTTTATAATTTGACCATATCTTGGCCTGTATACCTCTAAATTGGATAATTCCAGTTTGAGATTAAACTAAGACATAGGTCTAAAACTTTAATGAAGGAACCAAAATCTGATTCTGCCACTAAGAGTTTTGAATTCTGCTGTGAATTTGAGTTTTGGATGTTGCCCTTGTTTTCAAACAACCTATAGTTTTAGAGGTATAACTCACGATATAATTAACCAAATTGCATAAAATTTATGTCATTAGAAACTTAAGACATAGTGGAATGAAATAAATTGATAAGATTATAGGCCAATATGGGAATTAAAGGAAGAAGAAGGACCAATATGCAATTTTCCTAAAGTCAAGTCATGGACCAATAAGATTAAAGCATTTGTGTCCAATAGAATTTTAACACATGGTCCAATAGAATTGTAACATATGGTCCAATATAATTTTAACATCTTGTCCAATAGAATTGTAACACATGGTTTAATAGGATTGTGACATATGGTCTAATGGGATTGAAACATGTGCCTAAGACTAGAAAATTCATGAAAAAGCATATGGAGAGGGAAGATGGATGATACTTTAATGGATTAACTTCATATTTTTCTGCTCTCTATTTCAACTTCTTCATCCCATTATTTTCACTTGGTGATTCAAGCAAAGCCAAAGAGTAAGGGAAGGAAAAGGATTAGAAGAACTACTTTGCCAATTTTAATGTTTGGGACTTCAATTAGTTGATTTCCGTATTTGTGTATGGTTGAATGGATTTAAAGATTCATTTGGATGTGGAATTATTTTTGGGATGTTTCTTTGGTGTTATTTTGTATGAACTTGGCTATATATGACAAGAGAGCATCATGTAGTAGAATTGTATCTAGGGTTTGTTTGAGTCAGTCAGATTGTTTGAGTCATAACTTAGCCTACAAACCTTCAAATTGTGTGATTTCAATTGCATATAAAACCTAATACATAGAACTAAACATCTATAGAGGGAATCTAAACTAATTCTAGTTTTATGACCTTAAAAATTGAGATAAAAAAATGGTGACCTGATGTTATCCCTATTTTCGAGCAGCTTGTGATATTTGTTCTATATCTCATGAGTTAGGAGTCCAAATGACCTAAACGAGAGGCATAGAGAGAAAAATGTCTAGAAGACCTAGAAACCTAGTTCTGACATTTTGTATATGAATATTAAGGAACAAGTAGTGGTATGAATAGAGAAAGTGTTTGTCACAACTGTGACATTATCTTTTGTTTTCGATTTCTACCGCATCTTATTTGAACCTTTATGAATGTGTATGAAAAATTTCAAACACCTAGAAACAAATGAAATAGTACTTATCATATGTGAATTGAGAGACTGAACATTGGAATATAAGATTGAGCATAATGTGTTCCAAAGAAAATTTACATGTACATAAATGATTTGTATGAATATTCATTACTCATATGTGTATAGTATGATTATACAAGTGTGATTTTGATACCCTTCTAATGGTGGTAAGCCATGATTTTCATGTATGAACACAAATACAAATTTTATGACTTGAAATGTATATCATAACAGTTGTTAATAGATTAATTATGAAATTTGCAAATTGTTAAAAGAAATGTTATAGTGCCTACCCTATTGTATTGGTTGTGGATAGATAGGCATGCCTATAAGGTTACAGTGCAACTGCTACAGTTTGACACCACTGGTGTTCACAGTTTGATACTTTTGAGCATCCACAATTTGATACCTTCGGGTATCAACAGTTTGATACCTTCGAGTATCCACAGCACCCGTTATCCACACCCACAGAAAATGTGCAGGCTTAACACAAAAAGGGAACTTAACTATCATAAATAAGAAATACAGTATGACAAAATGAATAATTGGTATTGATGAGCATTTGTATTGGTTGTAATGATGAATTGTAATGATATGCAATTATATTGATAATTTGTAATAATGAGCATTGAATATCAATATTTGGCTTATAAATGTGCATTGTCAGTATATGGATAATATATTGAAGCATATTTTCGTTATATACTTTGCTTAAGTATGCCATCATTGTTTATAAGAGCATTGAATATTAATATTTGGTTTATGAATGTGAATTTATGGTAAGTAAGCTGTAACACTTTCTGAATGTGTGAGCTTAGTAGAGGACTGATGTGAGTGATAATCCAAACTAAATGTTTTCCATACTAAGCTTTCAATCTTAGCATGGGTGTTAATCCATATAAGTCCAAGTCATGGGAGTGAGGTATAGGAAATATCTGCAAGGATCAAGGATGACAGATAGAAGAAAAAGTACTTTTGGAATTTTTTTTTAGTTACAAATGATTGCACATGTAATGAAGAAAGGAAATTGTATGTTTGCTTTTGGATTACCATGTAAATGTAAAGATGTATTACTACTGTTAAATGATAATGTTAAGCATTAGGGAGTTTTGTAATGAGTATATGTATAACATTGAATAGAATTGTATACTTTGAATGTATGTACAAGAATTTGGTTTCTATGTGTGTGGATGGTTGTAGGTTCCATATAAGGGGTGTGACAAAGCATATATCTCATTCGGGGCAAGACACATTCTATATAAACCATATGGCAAGAAGGTTGTTCCAATATGTTTTTCATTAAACAACTACTATACAACATAAGCATTAATAACAAAACTATAACCTTCTTTGTCCAAAATTGATGCATAAATCAAATTCCTTCTAAGAGATAGCATATAAAATGTGTTATGTAAATCTAAAATTAACCTTATATCAAGGTTCAAAAATACCTCCCCTATAGATATTACATTCACTTTTTCATTATTTCCCTCCATAAGTCTTTATTTTGTTGTCTCTTGTGTATGAAGCCCTACATTATGGAACTAATATGATTAGAAGCTCCACTATCTAACTATCAAGAACTTGATGTGGTTATAGAGAGATTAGACTCATGGATTATGCAAACCAAGGAGTTACCTGACTACTCTTGCCTTTCCTTCTAGTCTTATACCTCTGGCAATCTTGCCTTTTTATGTCCCTTCTTTTTACAAAAGAAACACCTCATATTCTTTATGTCCACAAGAGCTTTACCAGCACTAGATTGATCAAAATCAATAAGGAGAGAAAATTTAGACTTTTTAGCTTTGAATTCATTAGGCTTCACCTTTTCCTTCCCTTTGGTTGCTATGAGGAATGTAGGAGCTACATTCTTGAGTTTCTCTTCTTTAGCAACACAATGGGTAATTAGTGCATTTATGTCCTAAGACTCATCCAAGGAGTTGTATGTTATTACTAGAATACCAAACTTTGAAGGAAGGGAAGTTATAGCATGGTAAACAATATATTTTTCAGGGATAACAACGTCCAACGCCTTCAGTTTGATTTGCACGTGGACCATCTTAATAATGTATTCACTTACTCCCCCTATCCCTATATACCTCATAGATAACAGTTTCTTTATCAAGGTACTTATCTTTACATTAGAAGAGACCTTTTACCTCTAGGAGACATTATCTGAAAAATCCTGTCCTATAGTTGTCTCCAGAAGTCCACTAAGCAGATGGTCCAGAATGCATCTCTTAATGGTTAGGTAACACATTCTTTTTGACTCATCCCAGGCTATTTATGCTGCTTTATCATCCTCTGAGTTAACGGATGTAGGTAGAGATGGCCTATTTGTAACCATGGCTATATTGAGATCCACCATCTTTATTAGAAACTCCACATCCTTTTTTCACTTCTTGAAATTGAAACCAATCAAGGTTTCAATTATGATAATTGTTGTTGTTTACAGAGAAGGTGACAGCAAAATTGACAATGTAAAGATCAACACAAATGTAAGATAATAGCAATACTCAAAGCCATAAAATAGTAAATTGATGCACTCTTAATTGATTATACATTTTATCTATAACACTTAGTGATTAATGATATAAAAATGCTTAATACATTCACTTTAGTTCATATTTGGTTTTAGGTATAATTCAAAAAAGAAGGAACTAAAGTGAGTCGAAAGCACTATATTTGAACCATTTTCTGAAGATTCAAACTCACTTATCTTCATAGAACAAGAAGGAGAAGGATTAAAGCTAAAGGGGACAAGAAAAATACCAAAAGGAATGAAGAGTGACATTGTTATGGAAATAAGATACATCTCACGACCATGACAAATAAGTCATAGTCATGAGAGGTGTGTCACGCCCATGACACACTTGTTATGGGTGTGCCACTAGCTGCATGGGCATGACAACCCATGTCATGCCCATGCAAGATGACTCACGACTGTCATGGTCGTGAATAACATATGCATGTCTGTGAAAGCATGATAGCTCACCTAAAAACCCTACTTTTTGGTATAAAAACAACGTTCTGCTGTCAAAACAAATTGAATCATTTGGGGAAATGTTTTAAGGGTTTTGAAAGGATGAAGAGAGGAAAAGGTTGACACCCTTGGAGACCCATAAAGGGATAGGCTTCCCAACCTGGTTCAGAGGTGATATCGACGCCAGAGGACCCAGTTAAGCATTTCTCTCATTTTTTTATTGTTCTTTCTCTTAGGAATTAATTATGCTATCCTATGCTTTATGTTTGGGTGTTGTGTGAGAATGATTAAATGCTCTATTTGATTATTTTTATGTAAGAACCCATTTCTAAAATATTTAATATAATTCATAATTGTTATGTTGAGATTCATTTTTGGCAACTAATGGTTTTTAATCATTAGAGATAACGTGACCTAGGTTAAATATCTCAAACTTGTGTAGTTATTTCTTTGATTAATCTATTTTCCTAAATTGTAATATAGTTATCCAATTAAATCTGGAGGGCTTATTGTAAGTTGTTTGATAGCTAGGTTTAATTAACTAACTCTTCTTAATTAAACAAGACCTAAGGGAAAATCAAGATTAACAAAGCTTATTGTTAACCTACAATTAATAGTTGCTAGGAGAGGTATATGAACAACAATTCAATGAAATATGTTCAACCGTGTGTAGGTTAAGATTGAACCAAAGAATCGGGTCCTTAACGAATTCATCGCTTTCATCATTTTTGCATGTTCTCTTTAATTTGTTTTCATTAGTTTAGTTTGATTTTATTTTATTATTGAACCAATCCAACACCCGCCCCCCTAAAAAAACCTAAACATCAATTATTGTCATTACAAAAGCTAATCAAACACTCTCTGTAGGATCCCTAGACTCACCACTACTATAGTTGTAGGTCTAATTATTTTAAGTAGTTTTACAGCGTGCTACGTTAATTTTAGCACTATTAATGGGGAGTACAGTGTTTTAATTTTTGTTCTTTAGTTTAATTGGTGTTTTGTACATATTTGTTTCTAAATAATTTTTGCATTTATTTATTAATTTTTTCACTTTTTGTTTAGTTTTTGTGTGAAAAATTTTTAAAAATTAAAATTACATGAATAGAAGTAATTTTTCTATAACTCATATTTTCAATCCTATAACCATGTTTGGAATGATCATACTAACTTTAGTTATGGATGAGATAACTAGCAGAATTACTTCTATGGTAGTTTACAAGATGTATAACAATTTCCATATACATTAGAAGTTTCTTATTATTGTAAGGTTCCAATCATGCATCTTATACATAATATATATCAAATATAAGCAGTGGAAAATAAAATGAAACCTCAAAAACCAAATCTACTCATGCATATAAATATTGAAAACAAAAACATGAAATGTAAGATGTTTACATACCTTTTCGACGATCTCCTTAATTCTTTAATCTTCTTCGCGTTGAGTTTTCATAAACCACAATGATCAACGTAAACCATCTCTAATGAAAATCCACACGAAGATAGAAGGATGAAACCTTACTAGGAGATGGCTAGAATTCTTTCTTTGTGCTAGCAAAGACAAGAACTCTTATGAGAGTTAAACAGAAAAGGAGTGTGTGTGTAAGAAAAAACCTTTCTTTCACTTGAGAGAAAAGGAGTGTGTGTATAAGAAAGAACTTTCTTTCACTTGTGTCTTACATAAGATGCACAAAAATCATCTATATTTTCTGCACCATTTGGCCTTCCATAACCCCCATCACTAATAGAGAGTTATGGGAAGTTAATGGTCATGAATAGCATGCATTAATGGAAGTTATAGGAAGTTAATGACTATGAACAACATGCATTAATGGAAGTTATAGGAAGTTAATGACCATGAATAGCGTGTATTAATGGAAGTTTGGGAAGTTAACCAATTAATAGTCCTAGGGATTCCAATTCCTAATAATATATGCAAAATAACTTAGAAATCCCTGGCAAATTTGAACTCATTTATGAAAAAACATCCTAAGAATACCATTTAATCCCCTAAAACTCTTCTAATCACATAGGTAATTCCAAACAACCCAATGATACCAAAAATATGCATTCCTACACCTAGTTCCCCCAAAACCATTTAAAAACTCAAGAATAATTGAAATAAAGCATTAAACATACCTTAAATTGATGAAATTTTAACAGAAATCAATTAGGATGTGGAGGAACATTGAATATATAAGAGAAGTGTGAGACAAAATGAAGAAATAAAGTCTAAGAAACAAGTTACAACTTAACTATAAAACAAGTTACAACTTAAAGGAAAATTCTGTTCAAAATGGGTAGCAATATGGCTAGGTAACTAGCCCATATTGAGAAATTTAAAGTTAATTTTAAAATAATACAAACGTGTTAGGTTGTAACATAGGTGTTTAAGGTTTTTACATGGACATGTATCTTAAACATGTTATGATAAAGTATACCACGTCCAAAACACAGACGTTTATCTAGGCTACGTTAAAAATAAAATGATAAATTACAAGGTTATATTGGGACTTAACAAGATCATGTTTACCTTAAATTTTAAAAACTTGAAATCTATATGGTCACTAATATGGGTTAGTTAGTAGGCAAGTAGCATTCTGTAAATTTTTTGGAAAAATAAGGAAAAAGGAAACAAATTTTAACATGGTCACTCACACAAGTGGGTTAGTGGCTGTGTTTCTTATTGTTTCTCAAATGCTTACTTGGTTCTAGCAACATAGGCAATTGATGGATGTGTAGGTGAATCATAGTGATTTTCTAACAACACAGTCATGAATACATGGGTGTTGATGATCGTGTTTCTTACTATCATTTTTTAACACTTTTTCTCTCAATCAAACATAGTAATGTCTCTAACCAACATAAGCATGTAACTCAACACGACAATCAGTACAGGCGTGTTACGCTTTGTAACTTTTTGAACTACCCAATTTTTCCACCTACTTCCACATTTGTAATTTAAAACATATATCTAAAACATAAAAGACAAAAATGACACTCATATAACCATAAACCAAATGAAAGTATATACTAAACCATAAAGTTAATATAGATATAAATTAAATTATCGAAACTAAAACATAAAAACCTAGAATAAAACTAATTGAAATGAAATTAACAAAATAAAAAGTTTAAGTTGCTTCTTTAAAAGTGCTTATTTAACATCATTATCTTGACATTCCCACTTCAGCTTACTCTATTGTGACGTTAGAGACTAAAATCCTCCTCTTCTACTAGACAGAAATCTAACAAGTTATCACTTATAATTTCTTGAACAACATCCACTACTATAAAATCATTCACATTAAGAAAGTAATAAGTGTCATCGTATTTAAGAGAATAAATCAAAGCTTCAAACATTTTGAAAGTAACCTCTTTATCATCCACTCTCACCATTTTACCATCAATTATATCAATTGTTGTTCTAATTATGGCTAAAAATGGACAATCTAATATAAGAGGTACTTTAATATCCTCATCCATATATAATATGAAAAAATCACATGGGAATATGAATTTGTCAACTTTAACCAACATTTCTTTTATGATGCCTCTAAGATACTTAATTGACCTATCAACTAATTGTATGGTCATACTTGTTAGTTTTTATTATACTAATCCTAATCTCTTAAATAAATTATATGGAATTAAGTTAATGCTAGATCCTAATTTAGCTAATGCTTTTTTAGTTGATAAACTACCAATTAAACAAGCTACAGTGAAACTCATTAGATCTTTAAGCTTCTTAGGTAGTTTGTCCTGAAAGATGTCCGTACTTCTAGCTAATGGTCATTGGTGGATAGTTCCTCCAACTTCCTTTTGTTTAATAGCAGCTCCTTTAAAAATTTGTCATACTTTGGCTTCTATGAATGAGCCTTAACAAAAGGTAAGTTAATATATAGTTGTTTAAACAGTTTGAGGAACTTGCCAAACTATTTATCTATACGATCCTTGTTTAGTTTTACTAGATATGAGAAAAAGGCTCAAAATTCCACCACCAAATTGGGTTGCTCACCTTCTTTAGCTCCTTTTTTATTATTTTTGTTTGTTTCAATCTGGTCGTCCTTAACTTGTTTCTTCTACACACTTATTTACCTACCACTTTAAGAGTGATTACCTTCACATGCTCCTTTAGGTTTGTCTCTGTATTATTAGTATGGCCTCCTTATGGTCTCTTGGAAATTATCTTGGCAAGATGTTCTATTTGATTATTTAAGTTTTAGATAGAAGCCTCTAATTTCCTTAATGAAGCTTGAGTAGGTTGGAATCAAAATTCAGATGCCTGAATGAATTTATGCATGATATCTTCCAAACTAGGCTTCCTCTCCTATAGAGGATATTGTTGTTGAAATCTAAGTGGAGGATTTTATCTTATTTACCCTTTATTCTCCTAAGAAAATTTTGAGTGATTCCTTTATCTTAGATTGTAAGTGTTACTATATGGGTTATTTGGCAATTGAGGTGGTTTATGTATGTAGTCAATATGTTCAATCAATTTTGCTACAGCCTTAATAGCTTTACAATCTTGGCCTTCATACCCTCTTTTGTATAACTGACACAGCATCAGCTGATCCATTTATTATGTGACCAATAATCCACCAATCTTCTTAATAAGAGCTTCAACTTAAAGCACAAAAATTGTAAACGCATCTAAATTATAGACTATAACTTGTTTTAACTTTTATTGATTCCCACTGATAGCTATCTACTTCAGTCATCTTTCTATCTAAGGTTCCTGAAGTTGCAAAATTTATCATCTACCTTATTGAAGAATTTGAACCATTGGCTAAACTAACAATCAAACAGGAAGACTATGATGTGGGAATCTTCTTAATAAATCATTAAATCTCTCAATTAGCTTAGAAAGAGATGTCATTCCTCATTCCTCCTCATCATTATCTTGGATGATGGGAAGTATTTCATTAGAAAATTTTCTACCATTTGATTCCGAGTCATGATCCATCATCTAGTAAGAGAGTTCAACAACTACTTAGCTCAATGAAAAAGGAAACAACCTCAATTTAATTGCATCATCAGTGGCCCCATTTATCTTAAAAGTATTGCAAATCTCTAGGAGATTGATATTGTGAGTGTTTGGATCCTCATATTGCAGTCCATCAAATTGGACAAATTGTTACACCATCTATATAACATTTAGATTAATCTCAAAGTTTTTGGTTGTAATAGTTAGTTTAAAGATACTAGACTAAGTTCTAGTTAGCAATAGTGCAACATCCTACTACCACAAGGTAAATACCCGACTACCCGAAGGACATTCAAGTACATACCCTATGATAATGGTATGTTGGAGCAAAAACAAATCCAACTTACACATGGCATCATCTAACATACTCAAACGTCACTAAATTTTAAAACCATTCATTGCATTCATTCACAAAGCTTACACAGTTTCCATCATACAAATATTTACAAAACCTTATATAGGTTCTAAGAAAACTACCAAATAAATGGTACAACACTTCTGGTGTCAGCTGACAGACCTCTGAGCCATTACTCAACCCAAAAGATTCCTTAAGTCCTTACTAAGGAATTAGATCTCCTATCTCATACCTAAAAAGTCACGTTGCAATTTTTATGAGTTTTGCGAACTCAATGAGTGAACCATCACTGATGATTTCACTAGATTACATACACATATCACATATTTCACAGATATTCATTCAGATCATACTTATGTTCCAGATATTTACAAAACATGGTATATCATATGATCACACAGTTCACGTAGCCAAGTATAGCTAATAGTTCATATCAATTTATCACTCATTTCAGCTTTACAAATCATTCAATGAATTTCAGTTTTATATGAATGCTATATGAATGAGACTCACATTCATTCTTATTGTTGTGACTGAGTGCCTATCACATACTTATATAATTACTAGCCCATAGGGCTTAGCCAAAACAGAACCACAGAGCATAGCTTTACGTGCAGAAACATATATCACGGAGAAAAGCTTTACATGCAGAACATATTGGCTACTTAAGTCATAACGCCTTTATCTGAGCATGCATTTTATGAAATACATCAAATACTGAATATGCCATATATGACGATCACATATGATGCTCAATCAGAAACTCAAAATCATTGGACCTAAGCCTGACATTCAACTTTCGTTGAGAATTCACATATCATATAGAATTTCACATCAAATCAGAGCACTTTCAATACATGCCCAACTATTTATCCCCTCGGACTATAAGTCTGGAATTCAAAAACAAATCATAAACAGTTCAATAATATTAGAAGTATAAGCAAATCAAATCAAACATTCCTAGGAAATTCATCTAGGTTGACTCACAGTACACCCTAATATGCTATTTCCTTGATAGTCTGGCAATGTCCGACTAGAATTCAATGAGTTCCTTTATATCATACAAAACACATTTACAAATATCACACTTTTGCACAATTGTAGAAGTATTCCTTAATGCACATCTACTTATATGAAATATGCACAATGTATGTTCAATGACAATTCCGAGGTATTTTATCGTGATCCTTATCAACAAATCATTCAGATATCAAAGCTCTCATTAATACCATGTATACTTATAATTTGGATCATAATAAACCAATGTCAAAACAATTTCATAACTTGATTGACCACTTCAGATTTTTCTTCTAATATATATACAGTTCAACTTTGCATAATAAATATGATAAGGTAAATGGAAAAATTAGGCAATAATTTCTTCTGAAAAGTTGTTCTAAAATGTCTTAAGTTTCTATTTATACTAAAATAATTCAATTTGGTTAAGTATACCAAAAGTTATACCCTACATATTTTAGACTATTCTTAAGCTTCAGCAGAATTCTTACTTCAAATTCCAATAAAACATTGAAATTCTTAGAGATAGAATTAAAACTCGATTTCTTTATACAATTTGTATCCCTATGTCTCTAGTTTACTCCAAATCTAAAATCATCCCATTTGGATAACCAAAGAGAAAGATATGGTCAAAATACTGAAGTATATTTGAGTTGTACAGGACAAGACTTCGCCGCGGTGAACTTTTCTAAAAACTAAAATTTCTCAGGAATTCTCAAAGGTTGATCGCGGTGAACTAAAGAGAGTTGGCTGCGGAGAGCCAAAGATGGCCGCGGCTACCCAAAGAGTGTTGGCCGCGGTGAACTTTCATAGAAGACTCGTCTTCCCAACTTTCTAGATTTTATTCCCAGATTTCACATTCCTACAACATCTATTATGCATTTCTATACCCAAAACAAATCTCTAATTTTTTGCTCATCAATACACATACAATTCACAAGTCTAGACTCATACTTAAACAACAAAATCTGATTCTCATACATGTAAATTCCAATCTTCTGCATTTTTCCTACATTCAC
Source organism: Erythroxylum reticulatum (assembly GCA_025504915.1). Lineage (NCBI taxonomy): Eukaryota > Viridiplantae > Streptophyta > Magnoliopsida > Malpighiales > Erythroxylaceae > Erythroxylum > Erythroxylum reticulatum. The sequence goes on along the minus strand of JANSVA010000009.1, from coordinate 3,180,864 downwards.
AAATTCAACTCCTCATGTAAGCCATTTAGCACATGCATTCATCGAAACTTTACTGCTTTACCTCCTCATGGATGTATTCATTTCTAACACTAGTCATCATCAAAATCACAGTTCAACAACAAGATTTTCAGCACATTTTTAACATCTTTGCATTAACACCGAAACTACTCCACTTTTTCAGTTCATGCAATAACTCATTTTCATCCATCAAAACATCCTTTACAACATACAAAACCAAACTTAATCACAACTTACTTGATTCGGCTATGAATTCCAGCAATGAGAATAAATCAAAAACATTGAGAGTCTCACAATTGTTATTTGGATGCTAAGTGTTTCTTCATAAAGAAGAACACTTACAGTGCATTATTCCTAACTCAAACATCATATTCGTGTATACTTTGCATGTTATTCACGTGTCTTCACACTATCATGCCATTTTTCATAACTAACTAACCATTTGTTATCTGCCTATTATTGCCATATGTCACTTTTTCATTGATCCATAAATCATGATTTTTCACAAAATTCATCAAAAATTTCAAAATATCCTAAATATATCAAAATGGCCGAATCACATTTTAAATCACATTTAATAACTCAATTGAACCCAAAAAATGTCAATGAATGCATGTACAATCACACAAATGTGCAAAGATGTGCATGTCACAATTAACTTATGCATGACGTGCATTTCCCCATTTTTCTCAGAAATTTCTCATAAGTTACTATTCTAGTCTTAACATGGGTAACCGGATGTTACAAATGGCCTCACAAACTTAGACATAGTTTTTTATTATTGTGCTATATTTTCTGGATACATATCCTCAAATTCTCACTTCCATTCTTCTTTCCTTTGTCTAAATTGTAACATCCTATTACTTATTGGGAGGTTAGAATGGTAAATGTGAGTGATTATGAGAGTTAGAAATGCATCTCCATGTTCATGCATATTATGTCATACACA
>JANSVA010000009.1:3131621-3147418 GCA_025504915.1 Erythroxylum reticulatum | reverse complement strand
AGAAAAAGAAGAAAAAGAAAAAGTATAGTGGTACTAGTTAGTAATGAGTAGTTGTAATCCTTTTTATTCATGTTTATTTTAGCATTTTAATTTGCGTGTCCCTTTTCCTTGATGCTTTGTGAATACTTGTGATTAACCCTTTGCTATGTTTTTACCTAACCTGTGAACCTAGCCTCATTATAACCCTGAATAAAGTCCTTATGATCTATTAACTCATGTGATCTGAATGAATGATAATTGGTGAAATTGCAAGCCTATGGTAGTGCAATATGTTAGAGTGAGATTTGAGCGAAACACTTTGCCCTCAAACACTTGAGTGTAAGAGCGAAATCCGTGAGAAGAATTCATTTTGATTTCATGTTTGATTTTGAACAAAGATGTCATATTTTGACTTTGTTTATTTGCATTGGTGAAAAGCAATTATGATATGTGTTGTAACTTAAGTCTCTTTAGCCCAAGTTAATGAATTGTGTGCACTTGATCTTGTAAAGGATGAATTGACTAAGTGTAGTGGTCTGACATGTTTGCTTGAGGGCGAGCAAAGGTTCGGTGTGGGGGAATTTGTTAAGTCATTAAATTGCACTTATTTTGGACTTAATTATCATTAATGTGTTGAATTGTATTAACGGAAGTGAACTCTTTTGAATTTGGTTGCAGGCGACAGCAGTACCAGTGAGGATTCTCCTATTCCTCTTGATCATTTGAACTTTGTTAGTAATTCTTATAAAAATGATTCCCATTCCCACTCTCTCTTAGGCAAGCACACATCACTCTATTCATATTAGGCATTGACCTTTTTACATATGTCTCCTGACTATAGGAAACTCCTTATAATTTGTTTTAATAGCTTGAGTAAACTCTTTAGAAAAATCAAGTGAGAAATCCAATGCACATGAAGATTGTTAAGTTTTAAGTTAATGAGTCGTATTCCATCTATGAATGAAAGACTTATATTGCACCAATTATTGCTTCTCCTCTGAATTCTTCTAGTCAATGGTTGAAAATCACTATAATTTGTTTTTTTTGGAAGAGATAAGTACACCTAGATATATGATTTATGGTTTTTTATTATTAAGTCCTGTCAAAATTAGAAAGCGAATTAGATAGATGATTAGCACCAATTGATATAAATAGCTAACTCTTATAGTTGTTTATGGAGAGACCAATTAACTCTTTAAAGGCGCAAATAGTAGACATTAATGCATTAACTAAGTTTACATTAGCCCCAAAAAATGAGTAACAATTCATATCCAAATGATAAAACTATAAATCCTAAATTTTTTGCATTTAAAATGAAAATTAAAGGACTTTTCCTAGCTAATTACAAGTTCAAAAAGTATGGTAATAACTTTCATGCTTATTGTGAAAAAGATATAGGGAGATTAGATTGCCTTGCCCCAAGCCTTTTTCACCCTTGATTAGTATAGTTGGCTCACCATTTCATTAAGGTGCTATAGGAGATTGATTTAATACATTGCTTAATCCAATGTGTAAACCTTTCTGGAAAACCAAAGGCCTTCAGTATATTTAGAATGAAGTTCCAATTAATAGTGTTAGATACCTTGTGAAAGTCAATCTTAACCGTATAACTCTTATTAAAGTGTCTATTGTTTCAACTATTAAATAATTCTTGAATATATTACCCTTTAATAAAAGCATCTTGTAAATGAGTTATGTAATGTTTCAAAATTGCCTTGAGGCTAAAAGCTAGGAGTTTGGAAATGATCATATAGATTGCATTGCAATAAGAAATAGGTCTTCGTTATGGTTTGAGGTCAAATAATCTTCCTCTAAATCAGTGACATTGAAGGCCTAAATGAAAGTTCCACCTTTTGGTTAAAATTTTTCTTGTTAATAAGTGATTTAGGAACATACAAAGAAGAATAATTGTTATCAAGAGTGCCAAGTGTGTTTGTGAAGTATGTAAGAGTCTTTTGTAATACTTCAACTTAAGATTGAGTATGATTTCTATTTTCCTTTTTGAGTGGGGTAATTCTATTGTAATTTTTCCTTAAGTGAACATATTTATGAAAGAAGCTATTGTTTCAAATATTTGAGCCATCATATTGTTGATATTTCATTTTAAATGGAAAAGTTCTAATATGTGCTTAATTGATTGTATAATTATTCCATAACATTTAGCGGTTAATGACATGAACTTGCTTAAGATACTCACTTTGACTTATATGCGATTTTAGGCACAATTTGGAAGCAAAAGAGTTAAAGTGAGTTGAAAGCACTATACTTGGGTTGTTTTTTGAAGTTTACACTCATTTGTCTTCATGAACCAAGAATGAAGAAGATTAGAGAAAATAAAGACAAGAAGAAGACAAGAAAATGAAACCACAAAGTGAAGAACCAAGTTATGAAGTGTCTCACGACTTTTGGAATTACTACACAGTTGTGAGTGCATAGGATTGCATGGTGTCTCATGTGAGTGAGACAACACACACACACCACCTATTCATTTAACATAGCTTTTTAAGTATAAAACAAAGGTATATTATGGATGGTAGATGGCCGCACATAGAGGGTTGAAGCATCACACTCACGGCATGGTGTAAGATATAAATTTTATTAAAGGAGAGCACCAAGCACAGAAACTGAAGGACAACATTAACACATTTGTCCTCTTCTGTTTTGAAAGACACTTATCCTATATCCCTTTTTAAACTTAGCTACCACATTTTAAACAAGGTTGGAAGGTATAAAGAACAAAAGAGTGGACGATTGGGATAAAAAGGAAGAACTGAATGTGTGTGATGGTTGTAAGATGAAATGAATAATTTGGAGACACCTCATGTTGCCAAGAGAGTATGGATAGCTGTTCCATTTAATCCTACACTTTTCATATAAAAACAAACAAATGGTGACGGTAAATGAAATGAAATGATGTCTTTGTTTAGGGTTCAGAAAGAGTATAACCGAGAGTGAATAACCAAGACAAGTTCCACTTTTCTTAGAGAATAAAATAAGGGGAAAAATGAAGCAAAAATCAAGTGCAGAGTCGGTTGCACCTTGGAAAGGATAAGAAGGAGCAATCGAGAGAGCATATACTCTTCTTAGAATAAAAGAAGATAGCCATTCATTTAGTTGTCGGCTACACTTAGAGAAGGATAATCGAAGAGAGTTGACAACAGCTTAATCACCTTCTTCTCTTTAGTTGTCCCACCTGTCCCATTGGTTTTAAGATAGTTTTGGAATATAGAAAAGGCAAGTTTTGTGATGGGAGGCTGGGCAGAAAAAGAGACATCATCTAATTCATTTGGTCTTCTTCAATTTCCAAGTGTATGAGGGTTTGAGAATAATCAAACAACAACTGTTTCTTGATTATTTCTCTTCAATTTTCCATGGAAACAAAGGTGTTCTTGGCTAATGATTGGAGATCCATGGAGAAGATGAAGGGCTAGACATCTCAATAATAGTTTAGAGGTAAAATTGACATCGACAACTCGGATAAGCATTTTTTCTTTGTATTTATTATTTCTTTCTCTCTTTAGGAATTGATTTTGTTATCCGGTGCTTATTGTTTGGGTATTATGAAAAGATGATTTTAATGCGTTTAGTGGATCGTTTTATTAGAAACCCATTGCTAGAATATTCAATGTATTCCGTAATTGTTATGCTCATTTGTAGCGATTAAAGGCTCGTAATCATTAGGGATAATATAACCTAGGTTAAATGACGCATCGTATGTGATTGTTGCCTTGATTAATCGGTTTTCCTAAATCGTAATGTTACTTTCTAATTGAATCTAAAGATCGTATCTTAGGTTATTTAGTATCTAGGTTTAATTAACGATCATATCTTAATTAAACAACACATAAGGGAATACTTGGGTTAATAGATTAATCCACGATTAATAGTTTCTAGAAGAGGTTTGAGAAAAACAAATAATTGAAATATGTTTAATTAGGATGTAGGCTGAGATTGAACCTAAGAATCGAGTCCCTAACAAATTCATCATTTCTTCATGTTTTCTTTAATTTGTCTTTACTATTTTAGTTTCATTTTATTTTCTTGTTCGATAAACCAACCCCTATAACCTAAACATTGATTGATTTCATTTTAACAACTTTACAAACACTCTCTATGGGATAGACCTAGACTCACCACTGCTATAGTAGTAGGTCTAGTTTATTTTGAGTAGTGTTACAACGTGTTACCAAGTTCACTTATACTACTTTATCATAGTTATAAAGAGCTACTTTTTCTTCCTCTTATTTTTTAACATTTGTTGGAGAATGTTAAAGGTTCCTTTGATTCATGACTAAATTTTCCTTAGCATCAATAATAACCTAATAAGTATTGCTACATTCCTCAACATTAGATACTTGAAGTGCCTCCTTGACTTTTTGAAGTTTCTTCTTATATGTAAACAATTTATCCCCTTGGAAATCATAACTTAGTCCCCTAGTTATTGCTTCGTCAAAGTCCTCACCTTTAATTAAGAAATTAATTAAAATGAAGTTATTTTTCCTTTAGTAATTTAATATAAGGTTTTGAGCTATAATAAGGCATGATATAAGAACAAAGGGCTATTAAAAGATGCCTTGGTGTTAGGAAAGTTTTCAGCCATTATGTATTAACCAAAATTCTATTGAGCCTTTTCCTTGAAAGCCATTTCCCAATCTGATTTTTTTAGGTATAAAGGATCCCTCCATCTTTAAATTAAAAACTTGAAGGTGGCTTATGTAATTATAAAAGTTATAAAAATATTTCTTAAGGCGAGAATTTCCCTCTGTTTCATATAGATGAATTATACTATTAAATTCTTTAAGAATGGTTTAAGGAGTGTTTATGGTAGAATGGATTTCATTTATCTTGTTCCATAAAGGAACACTCTGAATTCAAGATTAAAAGTATAGAAAAAAGTGGTCTAGAGAGTAATATACTTTAAAAATTTTCTTATCGATTAGTGAATAAGTTGATAAGAGAAAATTGAATGAAGGAAAATAAATAAAAATTTAAAAAAAGAGAAGAGGTATGGAAAATTAGACGATATGGATTATTATGCTTGAAAATAATAGAGAAAAAAGGGGTGGTTAGAAGAACATCAGGAGTTAGTAGAGTGAGGACTAATGTTCTTGTTAATTTAGTTTTATTTTCTTTATTATTTGTGATTTTTTTCTTCTACTATTCCCTTTCCTTGATTAGCGTACTTAACCCTTTAGCTCCATTACAACCGCATTTGAAGTCCTTTTAGTTTTTTATTGAATATATCTATTTAAGTTCTAGAGATTAGATGGTTTTAAAGCTTATGGTAAGTTTAATTTATATGAATATGATGAGTACCTCACCCAAATTTCAAACATTTATGTGAATGAGTAATATCTATGAGGAAATGTCAAATTATAGTTTCTGAACTTGATGAAGGAGATATAATGGAGTTTAGTTGAAGAAAAACAAAAAAGTTAAGTTTAGGGAATTTGATAGGTTTATATTTTATGTTTTATTTGGGTTGACTTAACACTTCTATAGAGTTTTTTATATGCATTATATGATATTTTCCTATTTTTAGTTCATTTCCTTGTAGCTAATAAACTTGAGGAGAAAATATAGAATTGAGTTTAACTTTCTCCACTATTGCCTAATTGAACAGATTATAGAGCCATTTAGAAGATAGAAAGATGAAAAACCACTTTATAGAAGGCATTGGAAGTTAACTCTAGCTTGAAGATGTTGAAAAATAAAGAAGTTGGTGGACACACACTTGTTGCTTGTTTTAATGTATGCAATACCATAAGAATAAAGATCGTATATTGTAATACGCAAGATGTTATTCCCACAAGAATTCTATTAGTTACCTAATAACTTGAATGCATTTTGTCTAAGGTAATTAAATAATCAATTAATTGAATTAAAAAATTAATTGAAATTAAAATAAACTAGTAAAACTAAACAATTGAATATGTGAAGCTAGTAATAAGAACAAGGTTAATCAATAATGGAAACTTAGAAGTTATTCCATCCTTGATTTTTCTTCCCTTTATCTTGTTAATTCAATTATTCTAGATCCTAGATATCCTAAGGTTTTGATTACCCTCTCTCAAAATATAACTAGGTGATCCCAATTGAAATAGATAACAATTGAATTGCAACATCTCGATTCATAAAAATACTCCTAATTGCTCAATTAGATTTGAAGTAATCCTAAGGATAATTAACTCACAATTAAGATATCTCTTAAATTTTTATTAATATAATATTTGTAGGTCTATTAAGGTACTATCTTTTGTTGCATAATTTAAAACATATAACTTTGATTTCATCTCTCAATTTCTTATCAAGTATAAGCATAACAAATACCATAAAACAATAGTATATTGAATTTAACAAGAATAAAGTTAAATAAAACAATTCAAGAATAAACCTTAATATGGATTTAGAAATCCATAACATTTATGACAATGAACTATAAGAAGAGAAAAGAAAGAAAACAACTTTAAGTCTAGATATGGAAATTTTAGAAAATTAAAGTTGATTTTGATGTTTCCACTTTCATCTCCTTGTTTATGATGTTCGGGCTCATTTTTTGTAATTTTCTTTGCCTTAGATGCTTCTTTATCCTTATACGCTTTTCTAGGGTTTTCCTACTTATTTTGGTTCCAAAAATAGTCTTGAATCGTCAAACGTACAAAAAACTCTCAAGTTGAAAAAGTTGAAATTTGTTGGAATACACGATCGTGCATCAATTTTTTCTAGCTCTTTGTCAGGATCATACATGGCTATGTATGATAGTATATAAGGAAGAATCAGGTTAGAAAGCCTTTTGAACGATCATGTCAGACTTATTTCTCCAGCTTTTTCTTCATCTTTTCATCACTTTTTCCTATCTCCACTCATCACCAAACACACCAAACAATCCTTGAAATATATAACTAAGATCAAACTCTTGCTTTAAACAACAATTAAACTAAAAAAACACAATTTGAAGTCCTAAACACATGATTATCATCTAAGAAAACATTAAAAGCACACTTTATAACCTAGAAAACATAATAAGCTTCACACTTATCAAGATCCCCACACTTAAATCTTTTTTTGTTCCTAAGCAAAACTAAAACCACAAAACATGCAAATCATACAATCACATAAATACATAATCATGCAACATACATAATGGTTTAATGACAAAAAATCTTATGGAATTAACTTAACATCAAACATTAACCACTTAAAAATTTCCAAAACACTATCTTATTATATTATTCTTGCACCTATGACACTTGTAAGCATGCATTTATTATTATTGATCAATTAGAAAGGCAAACTATCACTAAGTAACTCTTCACAAAAATGCTTACTATTTTTAAAAGATCAGCAGGTTTAATTTTATTACAAGCACCATCATTTTATAGTTTCTTTAATGATTACCTAGTCTTTTGACATAAAGGTAAACACCTTGCATGAATGTTCCCTGGTTATTCAACCAGATTATGTTTTTATTTAGCTTGGTTAGAGTGTCGTTCTCGACTTTTGATATAAAGAAAAACATTTTATTATGAATGCCCATGGTTACTCATCTATATTACAACTTTCAACTGACTACCAGTTCTATTCTTAACCTAATTTTCTTAAAAAGGGCTAGCGAAATAGGAATTTTTATTTAACACACTTTTTTTAGCCTAAATTATTTCTTCTTAATTAATTAGTTCCATGAAAGGTTACTAATGATGCCTATGAATTTAAATGAATGTAATTATAAGTGTATTCAAACAAATATCCTAATCAAAAAATGGAAACAAACCCCCCTGAAAATTCTTTGTGAATACGATCCCAACTCACCGCAACTACAAATTTTTAGTGTATAGAGTTAAGTAAATTTTGCAGTACACTTGACACGTGCTGTAAATTACTCAATAACTTTAACATGTAAGATTGTTGGAATCAGTGCAAAATGACTCATGGCCTTCACCACACTTAATTTTTATATAAATGCCAGGCAAAAAGGCATGCAAAAGATTGTGAATTCAAAGTCACTCTACAGACAAACATCTTGAGTGAAATAAGCAGGCTAACTCAATCCTATAGGTTACGGATAGAGGCACTGTGAGTGGTGGTCACCCAGGAGACAACCTTCAACAAAATTCTTATTAATTTGCAAATTCGTAACAGAAAACATACTAATAGAGACATTTGGAAACAATCAACACTTAACCCATATATTGATGGAAGGCTCAACATTTTGATAGCTAGTACCACTACTTTAAAGAAAGCTATCAAGTTTTTAATGAATAAACTCGTTTGCTTGCATTGTAATTATAAAAAATATGGTAAGAAAAAATGGAAAGTAGGGCACATGAGTTATAAAATCAGGTTCTAACATCTTCATTTAATTTACCAACAACCATCTTTTCACGAACCAACATTGTCCAATAAAAATATTTGACGATTCCCATGAATCGTACTATTATATGTTAGGTCGGAAAGTTGACTAAGTGTTTTTTTGAGAAATTTAAAAAAATATTAATGAATTAAAGGTTAGCATAAGAAGGAGTTTTTCACAAAGACCCCTTAATACACTGATACAACTCTATTGATACTAAAAATACTACAACATAATGTTGAAAGGTGTTAAAATGGGTTAGCAATAAAAGTTTAACTTACAGTTGTTCTGCAATCTGCCTTAAAGCTTGGAAAGTTCAGGAGAACTCGTTAGTTTGATTTGGGTTTTGTCAACGCCGCTGCATTTTTCTTCACATAAACGTGTGCTTTTGTCTCTCTTGCTTGAATCTCTCTCTTACCAGTGAGTTGGGTTTGCTTCTCTTGCTTTTGTCACTTGTTGTCTCAACGCACACCAACTGTTCGACTAAAAGTCTCATCGAAGTGAATTTCGCTTTGGTTCTGAATTTTGTTGTATGTGATGGACAATGCACTCAGCCCAACTAACAACGATGGCCATGCTGCGAAGAAGGTCCGTATACGGGAGAGGGACGAAGACCCCCCTCCTCCCACATTTGTTAGCCAGTGCTCCAAACCGAGTTGTAGCGTAGTCGTAACCAGCCAATCCGACTCTAGATTCGGGGTGAGGGAGATGGAATGGACAAAAGAAGAGGGTCAAATGGAAGTCATAGAAGGCGACATTTCAATTATACAGGGAGAATTTGGTTTGGGCATAGAGCTCTCTCCCACATTCAAAGGCAAATTAGATCAAGCCTGGACTAATATAGTAGTGATCAAATTACTCGGAAAAAGAATTGGATTCAAATTTAATCAAATCCAAATTGATTACACTGTGGAGACCAAAAGGACCCATGAAATTAATTGACTTAGATAATGATTTTTACCTTACTAAGTTCATCGAAGAGGATGATTACCTTCGGACTCTCACCCAAGGCCTATGGATTATCGTGGGTCACGCTTTGTCCAGATAAACCCTGGTATCCGGAGTTTCGGCCCACCACCCGCATCATTACGGACGGGGTGGCATGGATCCACTTATTGGAACTTTCAGCAGTAAGGTATCACCCGTCCATCCTAACAGCCCTTGGCAATCTATTGGGAAGGACTGTTAAAATCGACTCCAATACTCAAAATACTTACCACGACAAATTTGCTCGCATGGCCGTCGATATTGACCTTAGCTTACTGCTTCTCTCCTTAGTAGAACTAGATGGAGAGGCCATCAAAGTGGCATATGAAGGGCTGCCACCGATATGCCTCTACTATGGTTTAGTAGGCCATAATACAGTGGGCTGCCCCAAACGTCCACCCTCCCAACTAAATGCCGAACCCCCCACCGCAGACCCACTGCAGTCACCACCTCAGGAAAGTCGCAACGAACATACTGAAGATGACCCTAACCCACCGACGTGCAATCCATGGATACAGGTGTAGAGATGACCTCATCGGTAGTCACCTCCTTCACAGGCTCACCGACAAACTAGAACCATCACCGCCACCAACGGGAGGCTCTAAGGGAAAGGTTACGCGGCTCTGACAGATTTTGATCCATTGGACACGCCAACGGTCACTCCTCCCAACTTTGAGGACACGCTCCCCACCGCTCCCCAAACCACATTGGCATTCGATCGAAATAGGAAGAAATCCCTAAAACCAGCATCATCCAGAGACCGACAAATGGAGTGAGCGTCATTTTTAGCCAGATCTGGTGCATTTAATACGCCCCACAACACGACGTCGCAGACAGTCAGGTCTCTCCTAGCCCTGGCCCAGCCCATTCCCAGACGTACACATGCCTTAACCCAAGACCGCCAGCTTGCTCCTTCTTTGTACACCCAGCCCACCTCCCAGCCGACCTTAATCCCAAGCATCAAGCACGTGTCCTAAACAATCCCCTCACATGCTGAGGTGATACCTCACGACCCATCTATCATGCTGTCCATTCATGAGGAATCGAGGTGCCAGGACATGGAGGCCGAACCCACTAGGGACTGTATTCATGAAAATTCACCCTCGACTAGTCAACGTTTAATAGCACCTCCACCGAGACCTCCCAACCCAACACAAGGCACAAATACAGTTAATGATATCAATATCGAGTCATACACACCGATGGAGAAGCCTACTACAGGTTCATTGACAAGCCCAAGTAGGGAGGGGACTGCTCAGACGATCAACTCTTATACCGTATAATTACCTCTCCGTACCCCGCTTTTATGTCGATGTTAATATGAAACTGCCAATGGGCTGGAGGTAGGACCTTCAAACCTATTATTAAGGACTATATTCAGATCTATAAGCCACTGCTTGTTGTTTTGGTAGAGCCTCGTATAAGTGGGGTATGCGCGCTGAAGGTTATTAGGAAGTTGGGCTTTAGTAATTCATTCAGGGTGGAAGCCGAAGGATATTCCAAGGGCATCTGGCTTCTCTGGCAAAATGATATTGAGGTCTGTATATTACACACTCATCTCCAATTTGTGCATGTCAATATTGATTAGGCCCATAAGTCTTTTGTCTTCATCGCCATCTATGCTAGCCCGACGTACTCTTTACAAAAATATTTATGGCATTACCTCTGGCAAATTACTAGGATCAGTTTTAAACCACGATAGTTGGGTGGGGACTTCAATGCTAAATTGGAGAGTGCTGATAAACATGGAGGCTCTAGACTTCAACCTACTATTAACTTGTAATTTCGAGACTGTGTGCAAAGTTGTCAGTTACAAGATCTCGAGTTCTCCGGACCTCATTTCATATGGAGAAGAGGCCAAATCTCAGCTCAACTAGATCGAGTTTTTTTTCAAACTCGTGGAACTCTTCTTTCCATCACATGGTAGTCACCCAACTTCCCTTTCTGAAATCTGACCACCGACTCTCCTCATTACTCTCAATAACAGCACGCACTCTTCGCCGACGAGTAAGCCTTTTAGGTTTCAGTTCGCTTGGCTCACCCACAATGGCTTTGGTCAGTTTGTAACTGATAATTGGGTCCCCCCCATCCAAGCAGCAAGTGGCGTACTAAAACTTTTCTCGAATAAATTACAACACTAGAATAGTAACACTTTTGGTAATATTTTCCACCGGAAGAAGAGACTTATGGCAAGACTTGAAGGCCTCCAGAAACATCTAGAAGACTCTAACTCGGATTTTATCTGAGAGCTGGAAGAATATCTTCAGACTGAATTAGAGCAGGTTCTATACCAAAAAGAACTATACTGGCATCAGAGATCCCAACGCCAATGGTTTGATCACGGTGATAGGAACACCAAATACTATCATGCTGTCACTATGAACAAACAACGAAAGGCGAGGCTTCATTCTCTACGAGATGAAAATGGCAATGTGCTTTATGGCTCCACAAACATCCGCCGTCTAGCACACCACTACCTCGAGAATTTATATATGGTTGATAGCCAGCCGTCTCCTCATTGGCCACTAAGTGGACAATTCCCTCCCCTTACCCATCAAGCCTACGATGATCTGGGTCGTCCTCTCAACCCAGACGAAATCAAGGAAGCATGGCTCCTAACAAGGCTCCAGCTTTCAATGGCTTCACAACACTTTTCTACCAATCACAATGGGACACCGTTGGCCCTTCTCTGACGGGTTTATTCAACGCATCTTTCGTCATGACATATGGGAATCTGCACTCAATCGTACCATTTTAGTACTTATTCGAAAGTTCAGTCTCCTAATTCAATTATGCAATTTCGGGCAATTACATTAAGCTTGGTGCTTTATAAAGACCTTACCAAGATCATAGTGAATAGACTGAAACCATTCCTTGAGGACTTGGTAGCCCCGACCCAATGCAGTTTTGTCCCCGGGCGTTTAATTAATGATAACATCATCATCACTTAAGAAGTTATCCACCATATAACAAGGAAAAAGGGTCAGCGCAGGTTAATGGCATTAAAGGTGGATCTCGAAAAAACGTATGATTGACTATCCTGGAATTTCATCCAAGATACTCTAATAGAAGTCGGACTTCCTGAGTCTCTGGTTAATCTCATAATGAAGTGCATTACTAGTGTATCTCTGCAAGTGAACTGGAATGGTGAACTCAGCGACGCCTTTAATCCTACCAGAGGCATTCGACAGGAGGATCCCATATCACCGTATCTGTTTGTCCAGTGTATGGAACATTTAGGCCACCTTATTAATCAAACTGTGACTCAAGGTCTATGGAATCCAATTACACTAAGCAGAAATGGACTTCCTCTCTCTCACTTGTTTTTTACTGATGACCTCATACTGTTCGCTGAAGCAGCAATAGACCCAGTAGCCGTCGTTAGGGAAACCTTATCTGATGCCTTCGGACAACGAATAAGTCACGACAAATCCAGATGCTTTTATTCAAAAAATGTCCCTATCTTAAAGACGCATTGCTTAACAAGAGCCCTAGGGTTTAAACAGACAAATGATCTCGGACGCTATCTGCATGTCCCCTTGCTGCATGAGCGAGTTAGTAAACAAACATATCAATCCATTCTTGACAAGGTTCAACAACGCCTATCAGGATGGACAGCCAACCTGTTGTCTATAGCGGGATGCATTATACTGACCCAATCAGTCATAACGGCCATCTCCAATGATACGATACAAACGGTCATGTTACCCCGCAGTCTCTATGATCCCAGAGAAAATAATGCGTTAGTTTTTATGGGAATCATCCAATGGCATTAAGAAGCTTCCATTAGTCAAATGGGAGGAAGTTTGTAAACCTAAGGAGATGGGAGGTCTTGGCATTCGGAACCTCTGTGCATCTAACGATGCGTTTTTAGTAAAGCTAGGCTGGACGTTGCTTGCCAAGCATAATGCTTTATAGGTTAAGGTCCTCTGCAAAATACCACTTTGATGCCACTCATATCCCCCCATCCTTGAATGGAAAAGGATGTTCAATGATCTAGAAAAGCATAAAGGCCACTTGGCACCTCGTTCTACAAGGAATGAAGTGGATGATAGGGAATGGTACTAGGACTCGCTTATGGGAAGACCTATAGCTGGGGGGAGCAGGACCCCTTCTTCCCTATGTGTCAACCCCTATCCCTGACTCCACTCTACATGTTAGTGTCCAACACTTTGTGGACTCAGAAGGCAATTGGAAGTGGGAATCTTTCCAATTGTACCTCCCGGCTTCAATTAACAGGACCATCACCAGTGCGTTTCCCCCAAAGGCCTACTTAGGTCAGGATAGGTTGATTTGGGGACTGACCGACAAGAAAAAGTTCACCATCGCTTCCACTATTCTATGATCATGGACCATGACGATGACTCACCCCATGGTGTCTAGCAGGTGATCTGGAGATGGACGAGCCCCCCTCGAGTTTGCACCTTCCTTTAGCACCTCGCATATGATCAGTTACTCACGAACCAACATTAGGTCCGTAAGCACCTTACTACGGACGGAGCGTGTTTTCATTGTAGCCTTGAGGAATCCTCGATTCATACAGTGTGCGACTACTTCAGAGCGCGTCACGTGTGGAACGCCTTCCCTCCACACATAGTTACTACTGATTTTTTCACTATGCTGTGTCGGGAGTGGATCATTCACAATCTCCACCAACACCGCTAAATGTTTAGACAAGATTGGGCATGGCTGTTTGGTCTCACGTGCTGGTTCCTGTGACACTGGAGAAATCTGACAATTTTTGACAATCAGTTTAGTTGGCCTTCCTCACCTATTTCTCTTATTTTGTCTTATGCAGGTCTTCATCACCATTCAGAAGGGGGACCAAGTAGGGCTCTGTCTGGACATCGCCCTAGATAGGCTCCGACAACCAATTGGAGTAAACCTCCTATCAGATGGATAAAACTAAACGCTGACGGTGCTTGCAAACGGTCCTCATCATTAGCGACAGTAGGAGGTCTACTCCGAAATAGTGCAGGCACCTGGATTGGAGGGTTCGCTCAGAACGTAGGCTGATGCAACCCGATGGGAGTGGAATTTTGGGGAGTCTTTACAAGACTCACGTACGCATGGAACCTGGGATATCGTCGAATCGAGCTAGAAGTTGACTCTATTGACGTATTCGAGACTCTCTCTTCCGCAGCTCACAGATCTATGGTGCTCAACCCCATTGTCAGGGGTATTCATGAGCTTCTCACTCGGAACTGGACTGTTACTCATCGACATATCTATCGAGAGAGTAACAGATGCATTGACTGGCTAGCGAACTATGTTGGTCAATTTGATGTAGGCATTATTTATTTTGAGACTACACCCATCGGGTGTCACCTCCTCCTTTCAGAGGATTTGTCGGGAAGCGACTCCCCTAGACTCTCTGTGTAATTTGTTGCGTTGTTTTCCTTTTAATAAAAAAAAACTACAACATAAAAACTAAGTCAAAAGCGACAACACATATCGTTAATACAAAAATGACAATGCATAAGGAGAGCCTCGAGTGTCGTTGTCCAATTTGGGCATAAGTGACTTCTACTTTATGAAATCTTTCAGAAGCTTCTCGATTCGGATGGGAGCAACACATTCTCATCTGGCAAGGGTGGAGACGTGGGTGTTCCACTCTTCTTCTCTTTCCTTGTTCGCTTTCAATGGATCTCTACTCAAGTAAGCTTCTTCATCAGGATCGCTACGTTTCTTAGCTATTTAGGGCACATATGATCTTATTCCTGAGATCATCAGATATGGCTAAACAAAGGAGTATACGATTTGCTCTTAGGAGTTGTTTTTCAGGTAGATATCTCAACTTGATTTGCTCTTTTCTACTATTTAGTGCTCATGGTTTGTTAGACCCCTAAGTTCCGGAGCACTTCTCAGCTACCTTTATGAGAAGCCTTAGGTAAGAGGTTCGCTGGATTCGCGTATGAGGAAGGCATGCGAAAACACCAAGATTCAAACTTGGTGTGAATTTTGGTAGAGTCTCGGACCTTGTGGAGATTGACTCGACCTAGGCTAAGGTCTTGACGGACTAAAGACTTAGTCTATGCTCAGATGAATGGACCACGACTAATGGACTTGTTGTGGGAACATTGGATCAGGACAATGTGCTAGTGGGCTTCGGTGAGATCACATTGCATCATCAACGGATAGAGACCGTGGGGAGATCTTGGATGATGTGGCGACAACTGGGAGATAGAGTTGCAGTGGAACCGAACATCTGAAGATAGTGGAGTTCTTCGAGGACAAGGATGTTAGTTTCTGAGTTAAATGTAAACTTTATCTTGTTGTTATCTTATCTTATCAGTTAGAGTCCTATTTAGACGGGGTGTCGTCAAATTAGTCCACGTGATGTAATCTGATAAGGATAGAAGTGATCTAGCACGATCTTAGGCAGTTCAGATTGATTAGGATTCTGAATGTAACTTGGAAGGCAAGTTAAGATGCCTATATATAGCTCATTCGAGCTTTGCTCTTCTCATTCAATCAGAGA
>JANSVA010000009.1:3110561-3125422 GCA_025504915.1 Erythroxylum reticulatum | reverse complement strand
AAGGTTGAAAGTTGCACATTAAACTTAGGTATGTGTTGGTTGTTTGGAAGCTTGGTTTAGCTGGATTCTTGGAGTTGAATTTGAAGTTTAGTGAGGTAAGGGGTTTATGAACTTGGTATCCCATTATAACTTGTATTGTTTGATGTTTGAAGTGGATAAAAGGTGTACTGAATTAAGAAAGAATTGAGATTAGAAACTTGATACATGTTGGATACTGGTTAGAAAGAGTAGTTCTATTGGATAGGTATCGGTATTTTAGCCATATCTTGAACTATAGGTATCCAAACGGGATGATTTTAAATTCCAATTAAACTAGAGACATATGAATATATTTTGCATGCAGGAATCTAATTTTAATTCTATCTCTAGGATTGTTAAAATTTAGATTGAAGTTGAGTTTTGGATTTTGACACTATTTGAGAACATTCTATAGTATTGTAGGTATAAATTTTAAAACACTAAACCAAATTCCATAAAAATTGTGTCATTAGAAACTTAAGACATAAAGGAACAACTGTTTAGAAGAATGTTTTTTCATTTTCATTGTCAAAATGACCATGCAAAATTGATCCGAAAGATTGTTTTGGGTAGAGCTGGAGTGAAGTTTGAATAAAAGGTAGTGCACGATCGTGCATAAGCACGATCATGATTGAAAGTGTCATTAAGGGGTTGCACGTTTATGCACAAGCATGATCGTGACAAAGGAGGATCAATTGTAAGTACACGATCGTACACAAGCACAATCGTGACAGTGGAGGATCTTGCTGTTTGACAGCTTTGAAAACCCTTCACTCTTTTGATCATAACTTCTTCTCTGAACCTTCGATTGACTTGAAATTTAGACCATAAGCTCCTCACACGTTTCTCTTACTCTCCACCATGTTTCATTGTCATCTGAATTCGGATTGATTTTTTTTTACCAAATTATCAGGTCCGAAATTTTGGAGATGTTATATGAATGAATGAGAGTTTGGATATTGTATGACATGCTAGTTTATTTGGAAATTTGTGAATATGTCAAGTTGAACAAAGTTGGATGTTTTGCAATATGTTTCTCTCATAAGAATTCTGAAATGAACTTGTTTTGTTTTAAAACTATTAAGTCCTAGTTGTGGGTAAATAGACACGCTTGAAAAGGTCTGCAGTTATTTTTGTGACATTTTGGTGTCTTCTATTATTGACACTTTGGTGTTGCCTATTACTGACACTTCAGTGTCTCCTATTATTGAGGCATAGGTCTCTCTTGTTCTATGATACCGATAATGATATCTCTTGTATTAGTCTTGTTACCCACTTTTGCAAAACGGATTAGCAGTCTAACTTATTTTGTATTCTGATACATGTTAGTTTTGATATAAACAAAGTCTATTCTAGTTCAAATCATGTTATGGTCTGAAGGGTTTATACCACCCTATTCTGCTATTTAATTTTGACATTTGTATATTATGATATGAGACTGAGAAATGTTCTATATTGATGAATTATATTCAGTTCTGAAATACATTGTGTTTGAATTATGATATTGGTGAGTTTTGCTCTAGAATAAATATATATTATGTTCTAGTATGTTATATTTTGTTATGTGATTCATGATATTTGGATTGCTTTTGAATATATGAATGTTTAGAGATAGTTTTCATTATGTATCCTATTTAGTTATTCTCTACTAAGCTATATGCTTAGCACGGTGGATTTGCCCCATGTAGGTTCAGATAGTAGGGTATAAAGACTAGGACAAAGACAGCCGCAGTGACCAACGAAAAATGTGTTTTATTTTGGAAGTTGTTTTTGATTAAATCATTGTTTTGTTTAAGTTTGAGATCTATATCAATGTAATGAGACATTTTGCATATTTGTGGATAAGGTTTGTAATATCCTGTAAGAAATTTGTAATAACCTTTATGTAGGTTGGCTTTTTAAATTATAACATGTATTTGAATAAATGCAATATATTTGATGTGTTTTGTTTAGAAACAACTTTTAATGAAAAGTAATATATTTCTGCTTGAGTTTCTGGTAATGCATGTAATGATGTTTTGAAATGTTTCCGTACTGTTTTGTGTGACACTTACATATCCTCCCAGGGGGTATGTGGGTATTGCGCTACCCCTCTCCTTCAACTCATCCATCTCATTAAACAGTAGCTTCAGTATGCATACTTTTCAGTCGATCAAAACTATTCTGACATCTATCAGACCATTCATACTTCACTCCTTTCCATAATAGTTTAGTTAAAGGGGATGTTATCACTGAGAACTCCTTCACAAACTGGCGATAATAACCAGCCAAAACTATAAAACTTCTCACTTCTGCCACATTCCGTGTTGGCTTCTATTTAACAATTGCTTCTATTTTACTAGGATCAACTCTAATCCCTTGAGAAGACACAATATGTCTTAGAAAAGATACCTCTTGAAGCCAGAAATTACACTTGCTCAGCTTAGCATGCAATTGTTTTTCCCACAAGATCTGTAACACAATTTGGAGTTGCTTATATGCTCATGTTCATTCTTAGAATAAACTACGGTATCATCTATAAACACCACAACAAATTGGTGTAAATAAGGTCTGAATACTCTATTCATCAGATCCATAAATGTTGCTGGAGTAGTAGTTAACCCGAATGGCATTACTAAGAATTCATAATGTTCATAATGGGTCCTAAATGCAGTCTTTAGTACATCTACATGCTTTACCCAAAGTTAACAGTACCCCGATCGTAGATGTATCTTTGAAAACACTCCTGCATCTTTCAACTGATCAAACAGGTCTTCAATCGTTGGCAACGAATACTTATTCTTCATTGTCACTCTGTTCAATTTCCTATAATCCATGCACATTTGTAGTGTACTATCCTTCTTAACAAATAAGACTAGTGCTCCCCACAGTGAGACACTAGGTTGAATGAACCCTTTATCCAAAAGCTCTTATAATTGCGCCTTCAACTCCTTCAATTCAGTAGGAGTCATTCTGTATGGTACTCTGGATATAGGAGCAGTGCCAAGAATGACTTCAATAGACAACTCTACTTCCCGTTCAGGAAGGAGTCCAGGTAATTCCTTAGCAAACATTCATTCAATACCAAAATATCTAGCAATTTACCACCCTCCTTCTTAGACTGAAACAAAAAAGCTAGATAAGCTTCACATCCCTTCCTAAGGAGCTTTCAGGATTGCATAACAGATACGACATTAGCTAAAGAACTAGTGCGGCTGCCATGTAATACTATTTTAGGCTGATCAGGCTTCCTAAACATAATTGTCTTAGCATTACAGAAAACTACTGCCCTGGTGCTTGGACAACCAATCCATACCTAGAATCAAATCAAATTCATGAAAAGGAAATCTAATCAGATTTGTTACATATTCATTTCCTTAGATTATATACAAAAGATCATCCTTAAATGATATGTTGTACATCTTCAATTTCTCACATTTTATTAAAAAATAGATAGGAAATCCTAAAGTAAGCTAGATAAGAAATCCTAAAAGTTAGAATGAAGTTCCAATTGATAGAATCAAAAGCTTTGAAATAAATAATCTTCATATTGTAACTTTAGTTAAGTGTTTTCTTATAGTAGTTTATAGACTTAGATCATCTCATCATGATTTAAAAACCTAAAAATTTAACAAATTAAGTAATAATTGTGCTATATATTCTTATATTAGCATAAATGAGTGATGCAACACCTAATATTAAGTATATGTAAAATGGAAATTTAGCAACTATAAAAATGTTAAAATGCTTCCTATATGAAGTTAATAATTGACAATATGAACCTCTAAAAATGCAGTAATATCATAGTATATCTGTTTAATATTCAAACCCCTCGTATATTAAATAGATATAGCCTCAATCCATAATGCCATTTGCAAGACAACTCAACCAATATCCTATATTAAAGTTCGTCAAAACCCCTAAAATCGTTCATTTATAATCCCATCATAAAACAAATATACGTAAAGAAAAATAGAAGAAAGTCCAACAAAAAATGGTGTGAGAACATGAAAAGTAAAGAGAACCTAATCAATTCAAAGAGTATCAATGAAATAACCCATTGACAAAATTCATATATTCGGAACTATAATTCAAACCCATCCTATATTAATTCATTGATAAACCCAACTTTAAGAATGTAACAACCAAACATAACCTATAAGAAAATGTATTAGTGATAGAGATTAACAATATACAAAATTTAGATTAACAATAAATAAAATTTAGATTAACAATATTTAAATTTAGATTAACAATACTTAAAATTTAAATCCACAAACCGAAGTTCATACTACAAACAAGTTTCGGTTGGTGCAAGCCATTTACATTAAAAATGTAGCAAGTTCAAATAAGAGGTTTAAACTATAAAAAATACCTAAATTAAACTAAGTACACAAAAACCCAGTAAATAACAAAACCCACTTACCTCAATCGATATGTAGAAAAAGTCATTGAAGCATCTGAAGGAAGAAGATGGCAGAGCTAGAGTTTCTGCCGACCAAAGAAGATAACCAAAACAAGGAAAAGAAGACAATGACAATCAAAGCAGTACACAAAACATAGTAAATAAACAAAATTCAACGACGTCATAAAAAAATCAAAGAATAAAATGTTACCTCAACTGACGATTAAAGGAAGACGATGATGATGACACACGATGGGTGAGAGATGGCAATGAGTGATGACGATGACGATGACCCACGACGATGAAGGATGGTGAGGAGAAAAGATAGAGAAAACACAGTGGAGAAAATGAGGGGGGAAGGTTCGGGATGGATTTAACCCCGAACAAATACGACTTTGTTTGGCATTAAACCAAACGATGTCGTTTTCGATTTATTTAAAATGATTAAATTGAAGCTAATGATGGAGTGGCCAGACCATCGGAAAATCACTAACAGAATACATTATTATCGGTAAACCCTGACGCTTGATTGTTGAACCAAGCATTTCTATGTAAATTTATTGATTGAGCAGTATACCGTCAGAGATTCACCGACGAAACAATGATTTGTCGATAAATCCCTGATGCTAGTTTATTGCGACAAGCATTCCCACCTAATTTACCAACGAGTATAACTTTTTCGTCTCTATATTCCATCAGATATTTTGCCTCCACCTTCACTACCGAAAATTTTGTCTATCAAAAAATGGAATTTTTTTACGACAATGTTACCGACAGATATTGATTTTTCATCTCTAATTAGTTACGGTATCTATTCCGTCAATAATTTATGATTATCTTGTAGTGAATACACTCTATAAATTTCCTATTTAATAAAATTTCTTAATATAGAAAACCATATAGCATTAATATTTCAGCTCGAATTATGCTTGGCAAATAATGCTTGCAGAGTTATCCTTTGGGTGCTAAAGAGAGCACACTAATTAGGCAAGATGTTTAACAACTCTTTGAAGAAATGAGGGATATTTAACCTAATTACTCCCCTAATCCCTTTACACCAAACATATACTCTTGGAAAGAAAGGCTTGTTATCAATATTTTAACTAGAAAAATACTAAGGAATTGATAAGAAGCATAAATCCTAGAGTAGATTGGAATAAAATAGAATGAAGTAAATTTTTAATTCCTCAAACCTCTTTTCTACTATGTCTGACCGTCAAAAATAGGTTAAGCACAATAGGCATATTAAGTTACATGCCTTTAAGTAGAACTTGCCTTTTATACCTAGAATTGGAGGAAACTCGGGACCATTTGTTTTCTTAATGTAGCATTGCAACTAACATCTAGAATGTAGTGAAAGGGACATGCAGATGGAACATTTATGGGAATTCATTTACATAAACTATCCAATAGCTTTTAGATCATCCCATACTATTAAGAGAAGCTCTTCAAGTATATACAATTGAATTAGGGACTTGTCTGCAAACCATCTGGAAGGAAAAGAATAGCAGGAGATTTTAAAAAAAGCTACTTCTTTAGATGGATTAATCTTAGAAGTGGTTAATGGTGTAAGAGAGTTGATTTTGATTAGGAATGTTGCTAAAAATTTCAATCCTAGTATGTTCTCTTCTTTAAGAATCTAATTCTATCATCCTTTTTAATATGCTATTCTTGTAAAAGTTTGTCATGATTTTTGAGCTATTTTAGAAGGGTATTCCACTTAGACTTCTTGTAATACTAACATCTCTATGTTTTTAATCAATTTCTTTAAATTTTCAAAAAAATCAAGATGTGTCAAATTTTAAATTAACAAATAAAGTCTAGTTTTATTAAGTTTTAAATTAAATTTGGATTTAGAAAATAATTTGAGCTTCAAGGGATCTAGTTTAACTTGACTTCATCTAGTTTAAACTTGACCTGAACTTGTTTAAATTTAGTTTACATTTTTAATTTTAAATGAAAATTTCATTTTTGATTGAGTTTCTAATTAAATTCAATTATATAATTTTTTTAATTGGATTAAGTGCTATTAATACAAAGCTCTCAATCTCTTCAATTTCTTAGTCCAAACTTCATGTCTAACTAAAAATAGCTACATCAAGACTTAACCAATTAAACTCCTATCTCATATAGCTTGTAGATTTCACTTGAAGATGATTTCTTACTATATTGAGGTTCAACTAAAACCACTAATACAAGTCACATTACAAGCATCAACAATTTAACCCAAACACACTATTAAATTTATGAGAAAAGATTCAACAACTCTTCCTTTTCAATTTAATAAGCTTTTCATAATTTTCAGCAGAAATAAAAAGAGCTTGATGGTAGCTTAATTCAATTTTATATACAAAAACCATTCATTTAGTTATCAAAAATTTTGGAATATACTCATTCAACAATATTAGGCTACCATTTTATACCTTACAATAGATGTGCTTACCTAATGTCTAACTCGGCCACCTTGAGGCACTCAAAAGTAGAACATACTTAACCAAATTTTATTTATTAGACCAGTATATCTTGAGTATCTTATCCTTCGATGATATATGTATGATTTTTACAATAAGTTATGCTTTTTATAATTTGGTGAGTTCTTTGATGCATTTTTCTTATTTTTACTCTTTGTATAAATTATTAATAAAAAACATATTTCATATCTCAATGTTTTAATTGAAATACAAGATAGATGATAACTTTTTAGATCATTCATCTAGTAAAATATCTAATTTGTCCCCTAATGTTTGGCCAAAAGTTTAAGAAGGCTCCTACTATTATCTATGGTACTAGTTAACTCCCAAACATTTCTAAAAAGAACAAATTTACTCTAAAAATAGTCAATCTATCATACCTCCATTAATTGGACCTTATGCGATATGCCAGATATGATTAGATGCATAAGTCAGATAAGGTTAGATACCTAACCTAACAACTGACATTGCATGCACCAATTGGTTTTTTAAGAGAATTTACTTATTAGTGATTTAAAAATAGAAAATTTAATATCATTTCCCTCTAGAAACCTAAAAAAATCTGTAACAATCATCTAATAGTTAGTTTTAAGTTCAACCTTTTTCTTCCTTCTATGCTCCATCAATTCACACTTTTGATCTGTTCTCTCTCATTTCCATAAATTCTCACTGTAAATAAAGACCCAAACTATTGTAAGAAATTTCAAAGTACCAACTAGAGGACAGAATCAATTTTCGTCTCCTTTACTCACATCTAAAATCTATTACTAATACAATTTAAGGATGTTTTCCCAAAGACAAACAAGGTTGTTTTATGAGCTCTGCCACCACTAAGAGAACATGTAATTAACCAAAAAGTTCTTTAAGCACCACCTTTCTTCCTTTAAATCCACAAACCTCATCTTATTGTAACTTTACTACCACCAGCTTCTCTCGAGGAATACATAGTTAAGGAAGTTTTCTCTTTAAGAGACCCAATTCCAATCTATCACCCCATCCTTCTCTAAAACATCTCAAAAATAACATCCATGTCCACATTACCCAATAACCTAAAGGTCAAGTTTCAGTTTCTTTCAACCAAAATCATAAGAAAGAAGAAGGATAAGAAATAGATAAAACTCCATAAATCTCTTAAGCCTTAGTGATGTGCAGTAATGTCATACACATCCTTTTGATAGTGACAATAGCAACATCCACTAGCACTGTGATAGAGATAAGAGTGATAAGGTAATGAAAAGAAGAGAGTTATAAATCACCCTTAAATGCACCAATGAATCATCTTTACATAGGGAACAAAGAGATGATTTCGAATTCTTCGATTAAACAAAAGAGACTAGTAGTGAAGAGGGAATTTTTTTTGATCAAGTTACAATGAGGACTAATTAGCATAATGTAGGAAATAAGAGGGACTTAAGAGAGTAGTTAAGTAGGTAGTCCAAATCATCAGTAACCTAGTTTATAGATGGAGTGGAAAGGCTTACTATTGGTGGCCAGGCTGGAGGTGATCGTTCTGATCATAAGATTGAGCAGGACAAAGAGGACAATGGAAATGAACTAGCTATTCACTAAAGCCTTATTTAAGGGTACCAATATTGAGAGAAAGGAACTAGAAATTATCTTAAATAGAGAAAGAAGAATGAAAAATGAAAAATGAAAAATGAAAATCGGGACTTGTTGGATAAATATTAGAGATTTTAAGTGATTGGGTAATTTGGGGGAACGAGATTAAACTCTGTTTTCCTTAATTTTAAATGATTAATACGTAACTTCTTAAAAAGATAAAATTAATTTATATATGCCATGTCAACTACCAAAATGGAATCTAAACTTATCTGTTCTACCTTATGTTTTGAAATAATGAGGGCATAATGTCCAATTATCAAAGACCTAATAGAATGACTCTGTTTTTGAGCAAATTATTCCATTTTGGAAACATTAGGAAGTTAATTAGTACCAGAGATAATAGCAAGGGCCTTTCAACACTTTTGGTAAAATTTTGGAGGACAAATTAGAAATATTGCTTATTTGATCTTAGCCCTAATGTTTTAAGAATGTTCAAAACAAACCATAAATAGATAGAAAATTATACGAGATTAAGTTTTTGTTTTTAAATGTCACATCATTATTGACATAACATATATTTAATTTTAATCATTAAATAGGTCTCATTCTCACGTGTGTTCCATGTGACAATTTGAGTCCTATATGTTTGATTTGAAAACCTAAATTAATACTTTGTTAAAAATTTATATTAAAGTTTACTTTACTTAAATTATTATAATTAGTATTAATTAAGTTAATTCAAATCCCTATCATCAAAAAATTAGAAATTCCTAATCCTAAAAGAAAAATTAAAAACCCTAGCCAATGATTCTTCTGAATCTAGCAATTATTTTAAATCCCTAAACCTTAAAAATTTTATTACTATCTTTCTTCCTCTTAAAGAACTAGTTGTTATTCTTCCATTTCTCCTTACACTTCTTTACAATTTATGTCATAACCAAATCTTTTTACTACTATATATTCCTCCTCCCACAAAGGTCCCTTAGATTTATTATCTTGATACCTCCCACAAAGGTCCCTTAGATTTATTATCTTGATACTACATATATAAATTACACTTTATTATAATCAAAGCATCAATATCCTCTTTTGGCCATCTAAATGAGTTCATCTAAACAAAGATGTCAATATTATTATTCTATTACATCTTTAATGATTTATCCATTAGAACAATTAAGTTCTTAAATGGCATCATGTATTTACACAATTGTTAGAAAATTGCAGTTTACCAGTTTGGTTTGAGAACTTCTATAAGAATGATAGAACAATTGCATCTTTTTCAGTATTATCTTTTGTAGGATAAAAGTTTATGTTCCCTCTTAACCCTATCAAATTCTTACATTTTCTATTCTTCCTCTCTCGCTTATCTATCATGTTCACATTTCTCTATCACCTTTAGAAACCTCTTTTGAAAACTTTCTTGTTTCTCAATCATTTGCTTCATTAAGTTCTAAAAAAACTCAATTATTTTTCTCTTCATATTTCTTGTTTCTTAGGATTCTTTACTCGAGGTAGATGCAGTTGGAATGGAGGCATTGTCTCCAAAATTCATATTATGCTTTGAACAGAATATGGAATAACATTTGGAATTGGTGGAAGGAGGATGATTTTTTAGGGATTGTGATGGTTACGATTTTTTTTTGAAGAATAAGAATTGTATTAAGACTTAAAAGGAAATTAAATAATTTTCCAATACAAAGGTAAGGTCACTAAAGCTTAGTGACTATTAGTCATTATAAGGACTATAGTCAAAAAAGGAAACTAGACATTCTAAAAGGAAACGAGATATTGTAGGTTTTGGAATTTATGTCTTTGTATATTGATTTGGAGCCTAATGTGTTGTATTAGTTGCTTTCAAAATTGGTTATGAGGAAGCTCCTTATCATGAAAGATTCTACTATTTCTTTCATCCTATTTGACTATAACTAAAGATGATAAAACCACTTAGAGACACTATTGTACAAACTTATTTAAAAATATTTTAGCTAAATACCAAGCTTTAATGCTTTTCAAATTGGTTAATTCTTTATTAATCAAGCATCTTCTACTTAATTCCCTTAATATGCTCTTGGTATAACTGCAAATGTAGAAAAGATGTTCTGAATTCTCTTTTGCATGCTTACAAAGTGAGCACTAATAGATAATGTTTGAATATTTTGCAATTTTATCTGCACTTTGTAATTTATCCTTCATTGCAAGACAAAGAGTCATAGCAGCTTGAGGGTTAAGATAACTAGCCCACACTAGTTTTTTCCAAGGCATAGGAGAAAGATTCCTGAAGAAAATTTTTTTGTAGGACATATTAGTGAACCTGCCTTCAAGAGTATGTTTCCAGATGTATCTATCTTCATTGGAACTTATGAAATCTAGTGGATCTCAGTTTTAAGAGGTCCAGATAGGGTTGATTGCATAAATATCTCCTTATCATTGAGTGTTGTTGTAACTGAAGCATTTAGATGTATTGAGTTCCTAAGGGTTGAGTAGTCATTCACCTTGATAAGTTGACTGTAAAACTGGTGGACAATCCTAATAAAAGTTATGAAATTAGTTTTGAATTTATATCTTATCCTTAAGACAATTCTTAGAGTGGATTAGGTAGATTGATTAACTTTTAGTGCCTAGATGCTCTTATTCTTGATGAAATAGGTGCGAATCCATCTACACCATATTGATTTCGTATCAGTCATAAACCTCCAAAGTCTCTTTGTAAGTAAAATAGTATTTGTGATTTTGAGTGAGCATATGCCAAGTCTACCCTGATTTCTATGAGTGCACACTTCACTCCATTTCACCTTATTTTTAAAAGATCTTTTAATGCTGCCAAACCATAGAAAGTTAATTAGCCCTTTGTCAATGGTCTTTATAATGCAACTTAGAAAGCCTATATGAGTAACCTAATAAGTTTTTATTAAATTATGGACAAAATCAAAACTAGATAGAACTCCAAAAGGAAAGAGAAATAGAACTCCAGAAGGAAAGTGTTGAATCCCATTTTCGGAACCCAACTTTTTCTTTGATATCATAAAATGTTAGACCCCGATTTCGAAGCCCTGCATTTGGATTCATAAAGTATAAGCAAAATATCCTCTAGGGTTATTTCAAAGAACCTTCTTTAGTCACCATCCCACACGAGTGGCTAGCCCACACTAGGACAGACATAAAAACAACTCCCTTCTCCTGCTTTTGAATAGATTTTTGGAAACCCCAAATTGAAATTTTAAACAGACTTGTCCAGAACATTTAAGGCTCTATATCTCTACGTTAATTAGAGACAAGAGTCATCTCATTTGGAGATCCTATAACAAAGTTATGGCTAACAAAAAACAACTTAGGTTTTGACCTTAATCATGTTGCACCTGACTTGGGGCAATTAGCGTAATTGTCATTTGGGATATCAGATTTATACCATCTTAGGGCGTTTTGAAAGAATACTTCGAGATCTACAATTTCCTTACAGACCTTAAAGGCGGATTCTATCATCTGAAGGGTCAAAAATGGAGCAGATGATAGCATCAGATGAATAGTGTACAGAAGGAGAAGTATTGGTCACCTAGGCAGAAAGCAGACGAAGCGAAAAGATAGATGAAGCGGAAAGACAGATGAAGCAGGAAATAGATGAAGTGGAAAGACAGACGAAGTAGGAAGCAGACGAAGCGAAAACATAGATGAAGCGGAGTCAACTTAAGACGATGCAAAGTCAACCTAAGACGATGCAACTCTTAAGACAAAGTGGAGTTAACTTAAGATGAAGCAAAGTCAACTGAAGATGATGTAACTCTTAAGACAAAGCGGAGTCAACTTAAGACGAAGCAAAGTCAACTTAAGTCGATGCAACTCTAAAGATAAAGCGAAGTCAACTTAAGACGATGCAACTCTTAAGACGAAGCAGAGTCAACTTAAGAGGAAGTAAAGTTAACTTAAGACGATGCAATTCTTAAGACGAAGCGGAGTCAACTTAAGATGAAGCAAAGTCAACATAAGATGATGTAACTCTTAAGACGATACAGACGATATGACGTCATCACACATGATATGTCTTTATAGATGATACATCCTTTGTAGACATAATGACATTATCACAGATGATGTGATATCATCACAGACGATAACTCTTTATAGATGATGCATATTTACGAACGATACATCCCTACAGACGTAATGACATCATCAAAGATGATGTGATGTCATCATATACGATACGTCTTTACAGACGATAGCTCTTTACAGACGATGTATCTTTACAAACGTAGTGATGTCATTATAGACGATACATCTTTATAGATGATGCATCCTTGCAGACGATACATCCCTACAGATGTAATAATGTCATCATAGACGATGTGACATTATCACAGACGATACCTCTTTGTAGATGATGCGTCTTTACAAACGATACATCCTTACAGATGTAGTGACGTCATCACAGATAATACGTCTTCACAAATGATACCTCTTTACAGACGATGCATCTCTACAGACGTAATGACGTCATCACAGACGATACCTCTTTACAGACGATGCATCTTTACACTCCTAAGTATCTCCCCTTCTAACGACCACAACTTTTAACCCAAATGTCCAGCAATTCTTGGCTATATATCATGGGAAAACTAAAGGAAAGACCTACAACTTCCTAGAAGGCACACTTACCTAAATGAGCCTAGATTAATTTAAACCTTCCCTTGAGTTCTAAACGTAAACTTTTCCCTTATGAAAACTTAAAAATGCGATGTACAAACTTAAAAGAGAGTCATGATAAAAAATGCAATTATATCCCATTTACATCAAAAGATAAGAGTCATACAAAGGTTTAGTGGGCATTTCAAGTTGCAAATGCATTAATATCTTAAAATTCCAAAATATAGAAGGTACATAATCCATGATTTGCTTAAAATGCAACTAAAGCCTCTCTTTAGAAAATTTGCTTCAAATACAAAATATACCAAAATTGGAATGATGCCTTGACACTTATCTACTCGATATCTTGCTTATCACTTGGATGTGGGGGAGGAAAGTGGGGGGTGAGCTTAAGCTCATGGGTAAAAATTTTATAACAAGAATAAGCAAAACTTTTGAGAACATTTTTCTTGTCATAGAAAAGTTTTCAATGAGTTCTTAAAAAGCCTGTTTCTTAGATTTTTAGCCAAAAATCCACAAGTTACAAAATATGAATGCATCAAACTTGTTAACATGACATAAGCACAACAGAATGGCTTAGGTAGGTCCAAAAACATGACGCACTACACATTTCCACATAATGGTCCGGATAAAATGTTAACTTGAGGGAGTCTATAAAGGAGCTTCGTGCCACTAGTGGGCAGGCAGGAGAAGTCTATAACTTGGTCAATGTGTACGTGACATTCTTGAGGGACTACCACAAACCCACATAAAAAATATTTCATAACTTGTAAACTTGTTACCCAAAATGACACTTCTTGAAAACTTGCTTTTCATATCCTTGATACATATTTTGAAAAAAAAACCATTCTTGAAAACATGATTCCATAAACATGCATCTTTTTAAATAGAAATCCATTTTCAAAGTTTTTCAACAATCATCGACACATTCCATATACAACCATGTAGCACATTCTTACAACATGTACAGAACAATAAATGCATATGAATAAAGTAGTTGAAAATCACTTATTGTCATTTTTTGACAGAAACTTTAATGGCTTATTACTTAATTATAAAAGTGAAACCTACCTTGAATTTCCTTTCTTATAACTTGCTCAAATGTGCCTCTCTTCTTGCTCCTCTTGCCTCCCTTGATTTTCTTTAACAATGATACAAATCCCAAAATCAATAGGAATTCCAAATGAGAACCCAAAGAAACATATGCATAAAATGGGTCCTAGAATGCTTAAACCCATGCACTTTCTAAGCTTCATGATCCAAAACCCTTCCAAAATCGAAAGCATTAAAATATTCTTACCTTAAACCTTCACCAAATGAAGGGATGTTTGGTTCAAACGAAAGCTCTTATCTTTCTCTCCCTTTTTCCTTTGTTGCATAGCCTCAAAAATGTTAGATCGCCTATGGCCTAGGTATTCACAATACACAGTGGAATGGACCACACTACACAACAAGAAGTATAACTGAAAATTACAACATGTATGAAATTACCTCTTGACATTGGTATTTGTTTTTCAGATTTATAGACGTTGCATTGCGGGAACGTCCTCTACCGGTATCCACATGAAGATGAACGATCCAAGCAGTGGCTAATGTGTGCTAGAACGTTCTAAAACACTTTTCGAACATTGTACAATTTTTTTCTCAGAAGAATAACGAACAACTAGGTTTTTGGTGGCTAGGATTTTCGTTTCTACTCTAAGAAGACACAAGTTCTCTATTTATAGAGAAACCCTAATCCCTATTCCTATTAGGAATAAGAATATCATAATCCTAAACTCATTAGA